>CAMOHE010044471.1:0-42588 GCA_946598075.1 Artocarpus hirsutus | reverse complement strand
ATGACGGCGCGCCTATGATGATGATGTTATGGTGCAACACTTGGGCCCCTAAAGATAAAATGGATAAGTTTTAATATGAATGATGTAATGAAAGATATGTTCTTATGAAAATGTGCCTAGTGCACTATTATGATGATGATGATGATGATGATGATGATAATGATGATGTTCATGAAATGTTTTAAAGTTGATGATGATGATGTTTATGAAATGTTTTAAATTGTGAGAATTACCATGTACTTACTAAGCATTGGCTTATTTTAAGTTTTTCATCATGTTGCAGATAAGGGTAAGAAAGTGATGGAATAGGCGGAGGACACTATGATGAGCGTGTGAGCTAAGGAAGATGGTTGCAAATGGAAGAATGCCAAGGAAAGAAGTTTTGAAGGAATAAGTTATGATTTTAAATTTTTAGTATGTTTATAACTTTAAGGATATGTTTTATAATTTAAGTATAATTTTATAAATTTTGTGAATGTGTTTTTATTAAATTTTTCTTCCGCATTTGAAGTTTTAAAACTTGTTATCAAATTTTTTTTAAAGGATCGGCTTGCCGACCATATTGGTCGGACTATCGAAGTTTTTCAATCGGCCTGCCCGTTGCCAAGCATCGGCCTGCCGATCTTGAGGATTTTGAAAACCTCATTTTGCAAGGCCTTGGACGGCCTGCCGATGGGTGATCTTCGGCCTGCCGGTTAAGTTCGGCCTGCCGAAGTTGAAAGTTCGGCCTGCTGGCCGAGACATGTTCAAAGAAATTTTATCTTTTGTTTTTTTTAAAGGCCATTAAATTTTAAATAATATTAGCAAACTATTTATACAATGTCTATGGGAAAAGCAAATTGTTTTTAATTAAGAAAGATTATGATTTCTTATAAATTGTATTTGTATTTTTGTATATATATATAAAAAAAAAAAGTATGTAAAGATCCTGGGAATGCTTTTTCCAAACTATGATTTCAAATGTATGTTATTAATTATAATAGTTTGCTTAAATTAATGTTTTAACGAACGAATGTAACGACATCTGTGACGTCCGGAAGGGGGGCGTTACAAAAATAGGTCTCACCGTCACTTTGGGCGGCACGTGAGCTCTCCTCCGGCGGTCTTTTTGGCTGCTCGATGCACCGTTGAGCTCAGCTCGTCGAGAGCTTTCCAACGGTGTGGGAGGTGTCGAAAACGGAGCTCAAAATCTCAAATTTATTTTTGTGAGGAGAGAGAAAGTCTGAGTTTATCTAAATTTTTTTTTCTTTTTTTTTCTCTCTTTACTTTTATATAAAAATTTTGTAATCTACGCAGTCCAATCCTGTACTCCGTGACTTTAAACAGTCTAATTCTTACACCGCATTGCTTTGACAGTTTAATTTGCATATTACAGAATTTCATCAGTGTATTTTCCTTACACTGTATTATTCCAATACCGTATAATTTTTATGTTATTATATAGTATTTTTTCTTAAATCACGTTTTTCTCCTTAATGTAATCCTTAATTTAATGCATTTTCAGTGCATTAAAATTTTGGGTTGTTATAAATAAGCCTTTATGTTGCCTGATTTTCGTTAAGATTAACCCTCGAGGGTAGAATGACTTAGGAAGGTTGTTAGGAACCAGTCGATTGTCAACCATTCTATTATGAAATAAGACCTCATATTGACGCCATTGAACAAATTTTAAGGCCATTCAAAGTATTCCTCAAAGCTATATCCTACGATGTGCTCATTTGTTGAGTACAATGGACATCACATATTATTTGGTACCATTATTACTATATGGCCTATTTCACAAGGAACTCATTCGGGGAACAACTACAAAATGCTCATTTAGGGGTACAATAGAACTTTTTATAACTTTTCTTTCTTTCCTTTCCTTCACTAACAGCCCAGGATTTTATAACTTTTCTTTCTTTCCTTTCCTTCACTAACAGCCCAGGATGTAACTGAGAGGGTTTGAGTGACGAGTATAGATTTTGTTAATGATTGGTTTTGATAAATTGTGAACTTGAAGAATTTTTATATTGATATGACAATTTGTTCATTAATATTTTATATATAATAACAGTAAAAAAACTGAGAGGTGAGTGATGGATTTCCTATGGGGCACTGTGTGCTCACCTCTTCTACTTTTCCTTTCTGGTTAGTAGAATATTATTTGACGTCTTGAATTGTTGTGGATGCTCTTTACTATTCGATTGGTATACTCTCCCTGCATTTTTATTTCTTATTAGTGCATTCCTAGTAGATAATTGATTATTTATAAATTTTTTTTGTTATTTGAATTTTTATTTAACTAGAGCTGTCTAGCTATATTTTTACTTATTCTATAAGCATTAATTTGATTTTGTATATTTTTATTTAAATTTTTTATTTGTATTTTATCTTTTTATTTTAATATTGAAAACTCTAGAGCAACTTTGATTTATTTTTATAATTTTATGGGCCCAACTACATTTTTTTTTTTTTAATTTTTAGACTTTCTAAATCTTCTTAATGTTTCTTTCAATTTTTTCATTAGCCCCGATTTCAGGTCGTGACACCTTGAGCTTCCTTTTCATTGTAGACAAGCCGATGGTGTAGTTTGCCAGTGTTGGGAAGGAGTTGGGGTCAGTGGGCTGTATTGGGGGTGCTTCGGTGTGGCTGGGCTCCAGTGAAGTAAGGGTTTATGGTTGTGGTTAGGGTTGGTGGCTGTTGGTAGAGTTCACCAGAGAGAGCACAGGTGGTGGTGGTGGGGGAGGGGGCTGTTGTTTTGGTCTATTATCAATTTTGGAAAAATTGAAAACAATTCTTTTTTTGAAATGGATCTTTTGAGGAGGTGTTTTTAGAAATGTTTTTAAGATGTGTGGGTTTAAAATTTTAACTAAACATATTTTCAAAACCATTTTTATTTTTTGTGTTTTTGAAAATGAGAGAAATCATCCAAAAATAAAGTCAAACAAGGCCAGCATTTTTCTTGATTCGAATTCTAAGACACAGTTTTGGACATATTTCAAAAACTACCTAAGCATATTTACTTATTGTTTTTCAAAGTACAGTTCTAATTTTGAGAAAATGAAAGCTTTAGAACTTTAAAAGTAAGCCAAGGAACTCAAAACCACAAGACAAGCACCCTTTACTAGTTTTGGAGCTAGGTAAATAGTAAAAAAAGTTCCCCGTAGAAGGCGAGTGTTGAGGCTTTCATCGAAACAAAGAGAGCCCTTTTTGCGAGGACAATTTATCCGAATTTATAAAATAGAATAAAATAATTTTTCACAAAATTTTCAAATAAGGGTAAAATAGTAAATTTGCTATCTAAAATTAATTTTTGTGAAAGTGAGTCGCAAAATGTTTAGACTGTAAATAAACAATAATCATTACAGCCAACAACAAAGGTGAGGAAAACTGGTTGAGGGCAAAACTGTAGTTTCATACACTTAATAGAAAAAACCGCAAACGCGACCAAGCCTTTGGATACA
This sequence comes from Artocarpus hirsutus, assembly GCA_946598075.1. Taxonomy (NCBI): domain Eukaryota; kingdom Viridiplantae; phylum Streptophyta; class Magnoliopsida; order Rosales; family Moraceae; genus Artocarpus; species Artocarpus hirsutus. The sequence goes on along the minus strand of CAMOHE010044471.1, from coordinate 39,142 downwards.
GCTATAGAATTTTCTGAGTCTAAGTAGGACTTAGAAACTATCATCCATAAGAAATGAACCCAAGAGGCTTTTTGGCTGCACTAGAAGGACCAAAGAGACCCTTTTATGACAAGGGTGGCAAAAATGAAAATTGTCATTTGAGGGCCAATTTCACATAATGGATAAATTTTAAGACAACTACACTTACTACTTTAAAAAAATATGTTTCTTATTCATTTATAATAAAAAATTTGTGATATACTACCACTTTTATTATATGTTTAAGTTGTGCCTTGCTTGAATATGTGTGCATTTAGAAAAAAATAAGGTTCAAAAGATGGCACTTATAAAAATTTCCAACGGGCTTTTTAGTGATCTTAAGACCTAGATCAAATAACCCTACATCATAGTTGAGTATTGAGGGGATTAAATTGCAACTTATGATTAATTTAGAAATTATTTATTTAACAAAATTAAGTAAGGAAGCTAATTAATAAAAGTAATTTAAGCTCTTCAAAGATATAGTTTCTAACATTTATGGAAAGGCCGTAGCCTTTGTTTCTCTAATTCTTTTATTGACTAAAATCACAAGTAAAAGTTTTGCCAAATGGACACAAAATAATTTCATATTTTTTCCATAAATGACTTTATATCTGCAAACAATGGTTGCATTATAGTTTTTAAAATTTAGGGGTTTCTCCTAACTTTCTCTTATTTCGCCCTTTTAACCTTCGTATAGTTTCAAATTTTATGAAAATAGTTTGATAAATTCTATTTACGCTCTTATTATATTTCAATTTTTTTATAATTTCAAATATTAAACCTACATAAAAAATGAAAAAAAGAAATAAATACTATATACTTTAATATCAGAGCAAAAAATATATACTGTTTCATAGAAAAAGTAAAATAAGGAAACCAATACCGATAAAAAATATAGAATTTCCGATACAAAATATATAGAATCGCCGACATTTATCATATACTCTTATCGTTTAAACTTTATGCAAGCTCCAACTTGTGCTATTATACAAGTGGTAAACTCGTTCTAATACATGAGTATAAATTCTTTGTGCTAGAAGTGACTACTCACTTTGCAGAAACTTGTAGTGCATTCGTGGCATTTAACTGTCCACAAATTCCATTTTAGTCAACAATTGTTTGGAATACAGGATCATTTAGTAGCGTGCACCTAAGGACTACGATGTTATCCTCAGTTGAAGGGTCGTTCAATTTTAGTCTTTTAATTGGTATCTAATCAATTATACTTTATTGTATCATTTTTAAATAAGCATAAAAGTTCAATCAAAACACTTGCTAAAATTTTAAATGATGTGGCATAAGTGATTGATTAAATACTATTTGAGATATCAAAATTGTAAAAATAATTTAAGTCCCTCTTGAAAACATATGTGGTTAATCTGCGTGTGAGTTTTGTGTGTTCTACTAAAAAAAAAAAAAAAATAGTACTAGAACTTGAATCTATAACCCACCACTTTGTTTTTAGGCTGTAAATTTTGACGGCGTAATGTAAGTAATTAACCGGACGCCAATATGTGCCTACAGATCAGAGGCATGCATAAGGCTTCAGGGCAGCGGAGCCCACATGAAAGCTACAAATCATACCTGGGAAGTGGGAACAAAAGCCAAGAATCTCCAGAACATGATCATCTTTTTGTCTTTTGTGGGCACAAACTAAAATGTAAATTGATAGGGTGAGCCGACAATTTGGGAATCTAATGCTTTCATAATTAATTTTATATTATAAAACAAAAAATAATAATTTTCATTCAATTATATACCCAAACCCCATTTCCACTACAGTCTTCCACAAGCCCATTGCACCTCCCATGTATCCCCACACCCATTGGCCCCTCTTATACTTTGCTTTTGCATTTAATATTTTTGCTTTCCTTCGTTATATTTCTTTTGCAATTTCTCTTCTGCTCCAGAAGATCGTGTCAAAGGTTGCATGGCTTTAGGGCTCCGTTTATCTCTCTCTCTCTCTCTCTCTCTCTCTTCCCCATGATTTTTTAATTTTATTTTTTAATAAATTCACTCTCCTCATTAATATAAAATGAATAAAACCCATGTGATTTATAGAGCTGGGAACGTGGCAAAGACACATTTATGTGTCATATTGAAAGAGAAAAAGAGAATCATATAATTGTAGGAAGTTGTGGGGTTAGGACTTGAATCCCCACAATTTCTTCTTTACTAAAAACTTTAATCGTTAAGAGCATATGCGATTGGTAAAATAGATGAGTTTGGAATCTTTAGCGATCTTTACTCTTATGTTTATACAACTAAAAAACGCTCCCTTACACAATCTTCCATGACAAGTTTTATAAAAAAGATTGACGACATATAGACTAACTTAGTTCGTTGTTTGATTTCTGCGGTCGAAAATTGTGAGGCAGACGGTTGATAAAGAGTTGTATTGAAAAGGTCTTTCGGCAAAGGACCTTAAACCACTTCTTTCTCTCCTCTCTCTCCTCTCTCTCTCTCTCTCTATTTATACACACACACACACACATGTACGTATATATACGTACACGTCGCATTTGTGTTACTTTTTTTTTTTTTGTTTTATTTCTTTCCCAATGCAATTGGCTAACCACAGCCACAACGATGTTTTGGTTGAGGTGTAAAAAATACATGCCCAAAAGATAATAAAGGAGGAAGCTGAAAATTTTAATTATTGTTGATGTAATAATGTCTATCTACCACATTGTTATCTGTAACTATATTTTCTACAACTGATAAATCATATTGTGGGTTCTAACTTAAGTACTTTTTTTTTAAAAAATAAAGCTTTTATAACTTTAGCAACACCTACCCTACATAGTCGACTACGTACTGGACAGGATAAATATTTATACTATTTTCTTTTATATAATCTAACTTAAATTTCATAGATAACTGTTCATAATATTCGAATACCAAATATTTGAGGCAAAAAGAGCCAAGTATTTTAATGTTGATTTATCCATTTCCATATCTACCAATATTTTCTCCTGTGTAAGTGTAGAGAAAGAGAGATAGACCAGTCAAAGATTTTTTGTTGTAATCATTAATGTAGTAAGTACGTCTTTTATCCAAGTGAAAATGATATTTTAAGGAAAGGAACTAAAGGAGCCACTAAAACGGAGACGATTAAAGAAAATGGAAAAATAAAGGAAAAGTGGTTTTGGATGACAATTGAAAAAAATAAAATAGAGGGGAACTAGAGAAAGCAAAAGTAGAGTGTGACGGTGCGCCAGGTAGATTTATTCAGATGATAATGCTGGCCCCCCTCAGAAGTCATTAAGCTGCTGCTCTTGTGATAACTGGTAACACACTTTCCATGTGGTATATATATACATATATATATATATTAATAATTGGCCTGTAAATATTAACGAAAAACAACCTAGTAAATGCCAAAAATGTAGTAGATTATATAAGCTAGAAGAAGATTTTTTTAGATATTTTAGAGATATTTTTTAATTAAAATTTGAATTGGAGTTTATCATATCAATCAAGTTTGACTTGAATTGTGAGTCAAGATTAAGGAAAAAGTAATAGGATTCATTTCCTATATACACTACAAGAAAAACTATATTTAACGGCATATTAATTACGACATGTAGTTTTTAAATGTCGTTGAAAAGTACATATAACATCTCCAACAAAGATGTTGTTAAGAACATTTGAAACAATAATTAATAACATCTATATAGATGCCGTATTAAAGGTCTCCTTTTAACGACAATAGTTTAGTGTCGTTAAATTATTTAACAACAAGTAGGAGATGTCATCAAAGCCTTAGAGATTCCACGACATCCCTTATAGACGACATCTTGACCAATATCGTCTATAAGGGGTGTCGTAGAATCTCCAAGGCTTTGACGACATCTCCTACTTGTTATTATATAATTTAACGATACTAAACTATTGTCGTTAAAATAAGACCTTTAATATGACATCTACATAGATATCGTTAATTATTGTTTCAAATGTCGAAGGCTTTGACGACATCTCGTACTTGTCGTTATATAATTTAACGATACTAAACTATTGTCATTAAAAGGAGACCTTTAGTACGACATCTACATAGATGTCGTTAATTATTGTTTTAAATGTCGTTAATGGCATCTTTGTTAAAGATGTCGTTGTATGTACATTTTAACGATATTTAAAAACTATATGTCGTAAATAATATGTCGTTAAATGTAGTTTTTCTTGTAGTGATATATATATAAGCTAGAGACTTTCACTTTTTTTTTTTGAAAATAAGTAAAGATAAACTGATTCCAAGAAGGTGTACACAAAGTCCAAATCACATACACTTTAGAATTAAAATTCAAATTTGTTGCAACATATCTTGCGATAAATAGTTTGAATTTGAGATAAAATTTGTTGTCATTAAATATAGAGTTCGAGTCTGCAACTTATGGTTATGAATTCCAGAGAGTATACATGCATAAGGCAGTAAGTTAAGAATTTGCAATTTTCAAAAAGAAATATTTTGTTGCTTATGGAAGTTAGTTGAAGTGGACTTTAAAGACGAATGGTGCTTGCCAAAAAAGGCAATTAAGATATAGGTTTTGGAAAATGTTTTTCACAAAACATAGCAAAAACGTGGATATGGTGCGGATTGTGTATAATTAAAATTTTCTGAAGACTTTTGTATAACGCTATAGATTATATTAATTTTATACACACACACATATAAACTTAATGGATATGAATTGAAAACAAGCAACTTGCAAAGGACGTTCTCTTCAGACGAAACCATCATTTTCTTCGCCTAGTTCTCGACATCAAGATGGACGTACATTTAGGCGTAGAAAGAACGTGGTTTCTAAATGGATCACTCAACTATCGTTTAGTCACCTATTTTTCAACACATCAATGAAACGAGTCACAGGATGAAGAATTTTTCTTTTCTCTCTATTTTCTCTCTTACCTGCCTATGAGTGGAGGATTTGTAGAGTATTCTTAGTCTTTCCTAAACTCACAAGTATGTTTCAAATGAATAGAGGAAGCCTCTATATATAGAGAATGAGAGAGCTAATCAATTTTAGAAAGTCTTCTTATTTTCATTTAATATCAAATATTTAATTAAAATAAAAGACACAAGTTTCTCTTTCTTGATACTGTGATAGGCGCCACTCACATAGAGATTCTTTATGCATGTGACATCATTCTCATAATAGTGTAGGCATAAATACTGCTTGTTAGCCATTCTCATTTGTCTCCATATTTAACTTTCCATATTTAAATTAAATCACATTTGTTCAAAAAGGAAATCCTAAATATGGAAACTTTATAAACAAGCTTTGATGTGCCCAAAGGACTTTCCTTTGATAGCATAGGTGCCACATATAGTGGGACCTTTCCACAATATGCGCCACCTACACAATGGGGCCTACCCACCGTGTGTCTTTCAAAATTAATTATTTTATTTTATTCCCTAAATAATCTAATTATTGCATAAATATAAATTAATTCATAATTAATTTATTTTAAGTGATATTTGATTTAGAATTCTATAATTCTAAATTAATTATTTAAATCAATAATTATCGTTGTCCAAATAGTGTTTATAAAATGGTGGGGAGAATAATGGACCCATAATTCCAAGCTCCCATAGAACTAATATATTAATTAAACTCTTTAATTAATTTTATTAATTCCAATATAACTCCACTAAATACTTAGAATTGCACTTTTAAAATTATAGATATTTAATTACTCATTTCTTAGATCCGTCTATTTGAAATAGCCATTACATACAAGTCGATCCTTTATAAATAATTTATAAATAGAGCTAGGTAATATCCATTAACCACTCTAATTACTTCTTTATCCTTGAGCGTTATTGATTCTCAAATGAATAATATATTCATGAACTTAATCATGAATTGAACGCTCTTATTATTTAAACTTTGAATCAATACTTAAGAGAATTATTCATCTGCTTCATATTAAAGAAGGAATGAATTCAATATTGTAATATTAACATTTCTAACTATTTACTTCATCATGCCTCCAAGATACAAGGAAGAAGATTAGATTCTCAAATCTATGTTGAGTAAATCAAAAGACATAAATTTATAAAAAGGAGTCTACTAATAACTAAGAATTAAAATCATCTTATATATGACCATCAGTTAATTTGGTTGGAACTTGCTATATTTAATGGAAATTATTAGCCGTTCATATCACATTATGTCTCTGTCATACACAATCTCATTACGTACAATGCACTCATTCAATGATTCACTATATTAATGGTTTAGATAAGACTGTTACATTCGTAACAGAAATGACCAGTACTATTAATGCTCAATTAAAGATTTCATACTTTAATATTAATTATTATAATTAATTATATGTTACTGACTATTTTAATTTATCATTAAATATTATCCTCTTGTATATAACACTTATATGCAGTATTCAAGGTCACATAGATAATATGAAATTTTAATGATATTCATAAAGTATTCAAAATACATACATGCAAATGTAAGGAATAAATTCATTTTATTTATTTATAACTATGTCTTTTATAAAACATCATATACTTTATAGGTATTTATCCTATCACAAGAATATTTCCAAAGAGTGTACATGCATAAGGTAGTAAGTTAAGAATTTAGTTTTCGAGAGACAACATTTTGTTGTGGCTAGAAGTCAGTTGAAGTACACTTTAAAGATGAATGGTGCTCGTTGAACAAGGCTATCAAGAAGTACAGTAGCATAGGCATCAATCACTAATAAGAAGTCTTAAATTGAATAAGACTAATTAGTGCTTGCAATTTATTTTCTTAGTGGATTGTCCAAAATCTAGGCATAGTCTTGTAGACGTAAGTTTATAGTTGAACCACGTAAAAATTGTTTGTGATTTTTATACTTCATCCATTCGGCAATTAAATTCATCGAAAACTAATTAAACTCAGTAGATTACTATTAACAGATCTATCAAATGGTTTTAGAGAAGTCCACTAAACTTTGTTTGGTGAGATTTTAGGAATTGGATATGTAATTGCAGGGCATGGATTTTTTTAAGAGATGAAGTTTCAACTTTTAGACTACCACTTCTAGATGGATCTAATTATTCCTATTGGAAAACGTGTATTCATCTAGACAATTGATGAGAGAGCTTGAAATACAATTCTTATTGGCTAGATGCATCCTACTCCTATAGATACTAAGGGGAAAACAATTGCTAAGCTCGAGGAATCATAGTCAATCGAAGAAGACCATTTGGCAAATTTCAATTCAGAAGCCCTAAATTCTTCAATGTGAATTAGTATAAAAGCTTATCTGTACATGTGAATCTACCAAAGAAGCTTGGAATTCCTCAAACTGTTCATGAGATAACCACTACCATTAAGGTTTCTAAACTGCAACTGCTAGCATATAGGTTTGAAAAATTTAAGAATTCATGAAGATGAATTGCTGATTTAAATGCTAAATTATATGATATTGCTAATGAAGTGTTTGCACCTGGTGAGAAATATTTTGACTCAAAGCTTGTGAGAATGTAACACCTAATAAATTAATTAAGATTAATTAATTTATTTGACTGTTAGTTTTAATTAATTGAAAATTTGTGATTAATTTTAAGTTATAATATTATTTTTGAATAAAGTTTTCGTGTGAAAAAAAATTGTTTAAAACTTACGTGTTAGTTCTTGTTCAGTATAATATGTTTGAAAACTATAATTGTGCAACAATTTTTGATAGTTTTCTGAATAGACCACTTTACCTATTTAAATTGGGTTTCTTTTAATATTTGATTTTAACAAAAGGGGCCACAACGAAAATATTAATTATTTTCTCTTTTTTCCCTTTTTTTTAATCTTTTCTTCTCTTACTTTTTCTATTTCACGCTCCCTTTCCTTCAACACTCTCTTATGCATTCTCATACACTCTCTCTCTTTCTCTTTCTTTCCTTTTCTCTTTGCTCATCTTCCCCCCTTTCCCCCTCTATCTGTAGCGCCCCCTTATGGACGTCACAATAATCATTACTTTTATCATTGTTATCATTATTTATAAGATAAACTATTAAAATTTAAACATAATTTGATAAACATATCCCAGGATCCATGCATACAAATATTTTTTTTTTTTAAAAAAAATATTCCAAATATTTCAAATCTTTTTTTTTCATAGTTTATCAATGCCAAATTATCAAAACTATACTTCAAATAAAATTTCAAAAAAAACTTTAAAATCTGTTTAAATAGTTCGATAGACCGAACTTCTACAAAATCAAAATAAATATAAAACAAGTTTTTTTACTTAATAATGCAGAAATTTACGTGTTCAAAGGGATAAAAACATAGTAAAAAAAAATATTCTTTCTTGGAGTTCTTCCATTTCCAATCCATCGTTCATACTTCATACGCCCATCCTCGCCCTCTATCTATTTCATGGTCCTCTTACCTTTATTTGCAACATGATTATAAACTAAGTAAGCAAAAACTTAGTAAGTACACTGTTCTATCTCACAACATAAAACATTTTATGAACATCTTTATGAAATATCATAATCATAATCATCATTAACATAATAGTGCACTTGGCACAGTTTTATATAGAACATATCTTTCATCATCATTATCCATATTAAAAACTTCATTCATTTTATCTTTGGGCCCAAGTGTTGCACCGTAAACATCATCATCATAGGCGTGCCGTCATGAGAGGAGAGGGGTAACTAATTCCAAACCAAACATGACAAGTCCAACCTTTGGGACATCATAAACATAAACATAAATATAGGGTGTACAACACTTAATTAAGTGATACATATATATAGATATACTTTTAACATATCTCATCATGGAAAGATTCGTTAAACTTTCTTGTTGCAACAAGAGTTTTCATGAGAAAACAATATGTAACAAACTTAAAAATTATCATAAAACATATTCTCAAAACTTTTTCGTAAACTTTTATCATGTTGCAGGTGAGAATGTACTTACTTGTCTTGCTTGCTTACTAAGCCTTAACTTTGGTGACGTTGCTACGGTTCTCGGTGTGCTCGCCTTTTAGAGTGTTCATGTCAAACATTCATATTGACCATAAGTCACTAGCAATACTCTTAGCAATATACAAACATCTCATACTATCATTAAACATCACCGTATCACATAATAATATCAAGAAGTACAAAATCACAATTTATGAACCTATGGCATAATTCCCAAAAGTAGGCAGAATGACCCTTATTCACTTAAAAATTCATAATAATTTCATCTTAATTCCAAATTAGTCAAAACTATCATATTATAAACTAGACTCAAAAACAAAGAATTTGATATATTATACGCATATTTTGACAATAATTTGCATGAAGAAAAAGTTCTCGAAATTCAATCTAAATTTTGGGTCTATATAAAACTGTATAGCTTTCAAGGTCAACTTTGAAAAATCATAACTCTTTAATGAAAACTCCGATTCAAGCAATTCAAAAGCCAAATGAAATGTTAGGATGATAGTATTTGGGGAAAATATAAGAAAAATATAAACAGCACAATACAGAATAAAAAATTACTGAAACATGATAGCTATCAGGTATTTGTATGAGAAATAGCTTAAGGCATAAAAAATTCAATACTAATTCATAACCCAATAAAACCTCAATTAAAATTGTAAACATATAATTAACATGATACCAATTAATAATAAAATATATTCATAAATATCTACATGATAAAATATAAAAATATATGATATCTCTAATGTAGGGTTTAATGAGAAGTTAATCAAAACAAGTAAATCATCAACTCTTTACAGTCACTTATTGATATAAAATACATACAATAAAAGAATCTTTGTGATGATAATAATAATTCTAATACTAACACAATACACCAAAACTATAACATATCCAAAAATTAGCTTCAAATAAATTTTCAATAATTCAAAACATGCACTAGAATTCAAAGACCAAACAAACTCTAATTACCTAAAGCAGTGAACAACACACAATCACAAAATTCCAATAATTAAAATAAAATTACTTTAACCCTAAAATTTTTAAGACAACCTAATAACATATATATACAGTACCACAAAAAGTCTCATAAACAAATAAATTTGTTTAGCCATACAAAGAGGTCACTAAAACTAGAAGTACCGAATTTATTGAATAGACAGCTATAAAAAGCTATCTTAAAGAAAATTCAAGTACTCATAAAATATTCATCAAGTAACCACGAAATTTTCCAGATCATAACTTATCATATGCATGAATATTAAAATTTTGTTCAAATCAAAGGTCGTTTGCCCCTTAAGCATGGACTATACTTTTGTACAAAATACCCATCAGCAACAGTTTGGTTATGAGTAGTAGAGAATAAAAATTTAATATCTCAGCATAAAAAATTCCAAATAAAGTGAAATTTTGAAGAATATCACATAACATATACATAAACATCATACTAAAATTTCAGAGCAAACAGAAATTCGTAGACAAAGTTATGGGGGTCGGATTACAAAGGAAACAAAATTTCAACAATAGTCTAGAATGAGTTTCTTACTTCCAAAACGATTCTTCTCAATTCTCTTGAATTTATCTAAGTGAAAACCCAATATTTCATTCAATTTTTTGTAGAAAAATAAGGGAGGAGAAGGGAAGAAAACATGGAGAAGAAGGAGAGGGTGTCTAAGAAAATTTTAGAGAGTGAGAATATTCTTTGGCTAGAAATTTAGAGAATGAAGACTTTGGTGGCTTAGGGGTATATTTATAGGTTTATGAGAGAGAAGGGATTAGATAAGTGTAGAAAACCCTAATCTTAATCTAATTCAATTTTTCCCTTTTTTTTCTTCCTTTTTTTTCTCTTTTTTTTTCTTTCTTTTCTTTTTTTTTTCTTTTCTCTCACGGCAATCTGCCGTTTCCTCCTTAAACATAAGTTATATTAATATATATATATATATATATATAATATAATGTAAACATATTATAATATAAATGTTAAGGTTATATATAATATAATATAATATATTATATTATAAATATATTAAAATATAATATAATATAATATAATTAAAATATATAATTGTTTACACACTACAATAATATTTACTCTACGGCCCAAAAATATTAATACACATGTAATTATCATGGTATCATTAATATTATAAAAAAAATAAGAAAATATGTAACGACATTCATGTCATCATCAAGAATTTAACTTTAGACATACATAACCCTAGAGCATTATAAAGATTATGAATTTAGAGCAAGTTGAAACCCATAAAAAAAATAAATAAATACTTTAAGCTTATTATAACTTTTGACATGAACATCCCGAGCACATCGATCCCACATGCCATCACCTATGACATTACTAAATAAAATTTTAATTTACTTAACATAAATAATAATAGCACTAAAATATCACATTCTAACGTTGAATTAACATAAGTGTCCATAGAAGAAAATGAAGGGCGTTACACTATCTTTCTCCACATCCTTCTCTCCCTCTTGGTGCCTCTTAGACAAGCTCCAACCTAAGGATTGAAGGTTGTTTACTTTTCTTCTATTTAGTAGTAACTTTTGGAACAAGAGATGTTTTTAGAAGCTTTAATTTTTTGAGGTTAATTCATGTATTGGGGTAGGGGTTTCCTTTCTTGTGTTAAATCCAAACCCATTCTTAGCTGGTGTTAATTTTCTGGATTTGTTTGAAAATTTAGGGATTGTTTCTGGATTGCTTTTATGAGTTTTGATTTAAAAACTAATATTGTTACACTCTCTTTTGACATATTGTGCAAAAGAAAAGATTCTTCAAAATTGTCAATAGAAAAAAATTTATTTTACAAGCTTGTTTTTCTTCTCTTGAAATTAAATTTTGTGGCTGTATTAATGATTTATTGGTGAACTTGTAGTTGATTTTAGACAACTGTACTTTACTTTTATGAGGCTTGCATGCATTCCCGAACTAGATATATTCTTTTCATTTGTCCATTTTGAGTAAGATCTCTGTTAGTTGGGTTATATGTATGTTTCTTGACTCATAATTATTGTTTTCATGGTTATTTGCTTGTAGTGGTTAGTTGAGTACATATATATTTTTATTTATGGATTTTTCATGAAACTAGGAACATGACCACATATGTGATAGGAGATTTTTGTTAGGAAAATTAAAGTGGATAATACAATTTGAGGATATTTCATGCATAGAAGTTGTTTGATAAAGGGTTTAGATGAGGATTTCTATAGAATGCTTATTTCAAGCAATGAGCATGTGCTAATTTTCTTTGTAAATTGTGGCCTTTAGTGATCAATTGGTCCACTTTTTCTTGAGTCTTGTGTTGTTGATATCGTTAATGTTAGTTTTTGAGTTAGTCAATATAGTGAAGCTTTTATGTTTAGTGTCTAGTAATACTTGTCTTGTTATGTCTTGAATTTAAAAGACTACTTAGCATCTCTACTTCCTATTTGGTATGAGTCAAGTGATACTTTGTTTCCTCTTAGATATTACAACAAAATATGGTTTAGATGATGCATAAAAGACAATAGTTTCTTAGAAATCTGTTGTTATGTCCTAAACGGCATGGAGAACTTTATCTTTAGAAATCTGTACTACGACTCGATAGTTTTTTATATTCATCTTCTAAAGTTAACATCCAGAAAACTATCATCTAATTTCTTGTTTTTTTATATCCTTTTGCAAGACTGATATCATATGCAGTCTTCTTTCTCTCTTGTTCTCATCTAGTCTTTTCCCAATTGCCCAGTATTCTCCCTTTCCTTCTTTGTTGCCTCCATTGCCTTGCCCCACCTTGTCGCTCCATCTCCTCTCCTTGCCTTTGTCATCTTCATTGCCTTGCCATGTCTTTTCTTGCTTTGCCTTGCCTCTCTTGCCTCTGTCTCCTTTCCTTGCCACCCTTGCTTCCAGTGGCTCGCCTCATCTCTTTTGTGTCCGTCATCGTACTTTCACCTTCCAATATTGAGTTTGGTATGTTTCATTTTATTTTATTTTTTTCATCTAATTAGGCTTTATTTATGTTTTTCTTTTGTTTACTTATAAATTATTTGTATAATTTGTTGTAAGATTGAACTTGAATGATTTGGGTATGTTAGTTTTAGATTTATTTTGTTATTTAGCTAATTAGGATTAATTTATGTTTTGCAAGTGATTATTGTTTAAAATTAGTTATAAATTATTTGTATAATTTGTTGTGAGATTGAAATTGATTGGTTTTGGGTATGTTGGTTTTAGTTTAGTTTTGTTTTTTAACCTAATTAGGTTTAATTTATGTTGTACAAGTGAATATTGTCTAAAATTAGTTGTATTATTTGTTATGAGATTGCAATTGATTGATTTAGGGCATGTTAGTTTTCCCTTTCTTTTGTTATTTAGCTAACTAGGTTTAATTTATGTTTTGCAAGTGGATTTGCTATTGGAAATTATTTGAAATTAGTTATAATTTTGTTGGTGTTGGATAATTTTAAATTTCTTATGTGGTTGAATAGACTTTGATTTGATTTTGTAGCTATAGATAAAAAAAAAGATGTATGCTAATAGGATGAGTGGTGAATATAAGCTAAAAAAATTTAGGATTTTGTGGCTTTTGTGAAGGCTAATGTCAAAGGGAGTATGATTCGTTACCCTTGTGTTGTGGAAACATTAGAAAACAATCATATGATGATAAGAGATTTTATTTGTATCGATATGGGATTGATCAGATTGATCAAATACTGATATAGCATGATGAGGAAGTCATGACTTCATTATCGGCTGTAAGGGGGAATGTCCATGTTACTCATGTTGATGAGGATTATGATGGTAGTAACATGATTGACATGATGAATGATATGGAAGAAGACTCTATACACCGGCTAGAGTTATTTGAGACGATGATGGAAGATACAGCGACACCGTTGATGGGTGTTCGAAGTATGCCAAATTTTTTGGTTTGTTTATATTGTGGTATTTGAAGGCATCGAATGGATGGTCCAATTTAAGTTTATTGTACTTTTAGAATTTTTACATTATATATTTTTGGATAAAAATAATGTGCTGGTAATTATGTATGAGGCAAAAAAGACATTAAAGACTCTAGGAATGGAGTATGAGAAGATACATGCTTGCCAAATGATTGTGTGCTAGATCAAAAAGAGTGTAAAGACTTGGATGAATGCCTAGTATATAATAAGTCTAGGTGGAAGAAAGCTAAGAAACCATCCAAAGGAAGAAAAATGTACCAATTAAGTTGTTGGGTACAATAACACTTGAAGTGATTGATTATGCAGATCATGCAAAGCATTTAACTTGGCACCATGAAAGGAAGATCGATGATGGCATATTGAGATACCCAGCCAATTCACTACAGTAGATGATATTTGATGTAGAGAATCCAGATTTGGTGTAGAACCTAAGAATCTTTGTCTTGCTTTATCCGTAGGAATGAATCCTCATAGTTTTTTTAGTAACAAGCATAGTACTTAGTCCATCATTCTTGTTAACTACAATTTTCCACTAGACTTGTGCATGAGGTGAAAATTTTTGATGTTAACTTTGTTGATCTCTAAACCTAACTGACCAGAAAATGACATTGACGTGTACGTGAAACCATGGATTGGTAAGTTGAGGAGATTGTTAGAAAGTGGTATACAAGTCCTAGATGCTTACCGCAAGGAGACCTTTATACTCCAAGTATTGTTGATATGGACTATTATTGACTTTTTGGCATGTAGAAACCTATCTGAATACTTGGCCAAGAATTCAATTGGTTGTTTTGTTTACATGATAGAGACATCTTTATTTCAGTTGAAAGATGGTAAGAAAATAGTTTATGATGGCCATATACAATTTTTGCCTATGAATCATGCATATCACAAACAAAAGAAAGCATTTAAGAGTAAGACTTAAGAAAGATGATCTCCAAGACTGTTGATAGATCACAAAGTGTTTGGGATAGTGAGGAATATCAAAATGGTTTTTGCGAAGCTGAAAAATAAGAATAATACGCAAGTGGAAGAAGGACCTTGAAAGAAAAAGTTACTTTTCTTTCAACTTCCATATTGAGTAGTCTTTTCATTCGCCACTACTTGGATGCCATGTACATTGAGAAGAACATTTGTGAATTGATAGTGGGTACATTAATTGACATTCTTGGCAAAACTAAAGATTGTATTAATGAACGGTTGGATCTTGTCAAAGCAAACATAGGATGTGATTTGGCTCCTGAAGACCTCAAACTTACTTGCCTTTGATAAAGTACACATTAAGGTATTCTTCAAACTTTAGAAAATTGGTGTCAATGTAGGACTTGAAGTGTGGTGGCATGAAGACACATGATTGTTACACTTTGATGCAACAATTGTTGCCAGTTGTGTTGCTTGGATTTCTTCTGTTGAATGTAACATATGCAATTACAAAGTTTTGTTTCTTCTTCAACTCTATATGCTCTAAGGCGATAGATATCTAACGAAGCTAGATATAATACAAGCGGAGTGAGTGAAGACCTTGTGCATGCTTGAGAAGTAATTTCTACTATCATTTTTTGACATTTCAATTCATTTAACGGAACACTTAGTATGTGAAGTTAGGCACTATGGACAAGTGTGCTTTAGGTGGATGTACTCTTTTGAAAGATACATGAAGATTTTGAATCAAAAGAGGCTGGAAAGTTGCATTGTAGAAAATTACATAGCCGAAAAAGTCATGAAATTTTGCACAAAATACATCTAATGTCAAAGCAATCGGTTTACCAAGGAAGGTTAACATTGAGCAAAAAGCAATGTCTACTAGTACTCTATTGTCCATTTCTCTCGAGGAATAGGAGCAGGCATGTATTTATGTTTTGTACAATATTCGTGTGTTTGAATCATTCGTAGAGGTCTAAATAAAGGAAATAAAAGATCAAAATTCCAAAAGAGGAAGGAATGACAAATAGTTGCAAGATGAACAAAATCATACTTTTGGAGAGTTGATACGAGCATACATATATAACAAGGCTCGTGAGTCTCAAAGCGAAGATGTCTCATAAGAGTAGTTTAAGTTGGCCGGAGGACCCTCATTCATGGTCATGAGATATATTTTCTATTTAATAAATAGTTATACTTTTTACACTCAGGAAAAAGATGAGAAGCATATAGTCCAAAATAGTGGTGTTTGTATTTCTATCGATTCCATGCATGTTTCTTCTATAAAAGACAAAAATCCTATGTATGGAACAATGACCTACTATGGTTATATTGATGACATATGGGAACTTGACTATTACGACTTGAGTAACTCTTTCTAAGTATAAGTGGGCCAACAATAACTATGTGAAAGTTAATAATGACGGCATTATGGTAGTAGACTTTAGAAGATTGGGTTATAAGAATGATTTGTTCATCATGGCATCGCAAGCTAAAAAAGTCTTCTACACCATCAATCTTAAGGATTTGGAGTTGTTATTAGTCGTGCAGATGAAGCCAGGAGCAATTATTGATAGAGATAAGGATAATGACGAATACAATGATATTCCATCTTTTAGCAAATAATTGCCATCGGTGGAGGAGATTGATGTTTTTAATAATGATGATTCACACTTAGTCTGTTTAGATGTTAAATAGACTTATGTTGATAACATTGAAAAAAGTAAGAGGAAAAAGTAATCATGCACATTTTATTGTATTTTTTATTGAACTTTTTCATATATTGTTGTATTTGTATTACATTCTGTCATTGTTCTATTGCATTTTATTTTGTTGTATTTTTTTTATTTGAAGGACCATTTCATTACACAAACTATGATTAGTATGAAAGTGTATTGAGTTAATTTTATGGTTGTATATAAATTGTAATTTTTTTGTTTAGTTTATTGTTAATTTAAATATTTTACTTATTATAATTATTTTTTTAAGTTTGGAATATGGTGACCAAAATTAGTAAATTGTGAGGCCAAATAATGAAATCATGGGATATTTGACCACCTACAAGAAAAATGACCAAAACATCATTTATTTTTTGAGGTATATACATTAGATATACCATTGTCTAAAATACTATAGACGATGGTTTTGCAAAGAAACTGTTGTCTAAAGCCAGCGACTCATGTCTCTAAATAGCCTAGTAGATATTAGACGATGCTTTATAACTGTCTTTTAATGTCTACAACCTCGTACGTTGGTCTTTAATCATCAATTAGTGTACTATCTATACTTATGAGAATACTTGTTATGTCCTTTATGATTTTGGAAAACCAAAGTGAGTGGCATTACTTTATGTATGAAAAAGTAATAAAAATTGACATATTTGTTGCCCATTTGAGTTTAACCTTGTGTCATCAAATAGGGACTCTAGAAATGGAATGATGGTGTGATTCTTATGTACTAATAAACATCATATATGTGTATATGAGGCTAAATTGGGGTACAATATATGATTTGGCATTATAGGTGTAAAATGGTGAAAATTAAAAAAGTGACATAATGACTGCCTTGAGAAACAGTATAAAACTAGATATCTTCACTTGGTTTATGGCCTTAACAACTATAGAACATCATAAAAACTTAGCCTCAAGAATTTTTCAGTCAGATGAACATAGCCTAAGTTGTGCGCATTAGAAACTAAGTAATGTGATATACTCTATGTTAAAAAAAAAAAGTAGTAATGCTTCTAGTTTAAGGCTTTTTTGAAGACCTTAACTGAGTCAGAATTTAGATATCATGGTTTGTTAGATATTTCTTGGTGTTAGCTTCGATTAGGCACTAATTTTGTGATTTTCAAAGGTGTATAAAATGTTTTATACGAATTATTGCAACATATATCAAACCTGCATCTTTTAGGAATTGGTAAAACCAAGAACTAAAACCACCAGTTTTTGACATACGATGCCTACACCCAAACCTACCCTACAACCTTTTAGAACTTGTAAATTGTAACTTGTAGCACTTGGTTTCACCTCATTTAGGATTTCATAGCTTAAGTTGTGCACATTTGAAATTTTCCTAAGAAAATTTTTGAATATTGCAAAAATTTCTTAAAGTCTAGAACTTTGATATAAAAATTATTTCGAGGAATTTAGAGGGTTTTGGCAATAGCATGAAATAGCTTGATGTAAGCTTTATCAATGCATTTCTTTTAATACTATTATGCTACTTTTGGGGACTTAGGGAATCCTAAGTAATGCGATCCAATTGGCTAGAGTTGAACTGTTTGAGGTCAAATAGAAGAGAGGTAGCATTATTTGTATATCTAGCATAAGAGGGTGACATGATCAGAAATTTATGTATTTGACGATTATATGTGCATTCTCATATTATGTTTTCAAATAAACATTTTATTATGAATTATCTTGCATAAAGTATTGCATTGGTTGCATTTGCATTGGTTATTGCATTTGAAGAGATTCTTTGTGCTTAAAGCCCTTGAGCTATTAGCTCAGATAAGTATTCAGATAAGTATATACCTTTAAGCTCTTTTACTTAGAGTGTAGCATGGTAATTACTATAGGCAATGTGAATCATGTAACAGGGTATGTACAGGAGGTGTGAATTTACCTTTTGTTGATTATGCTTGCTATTTGAATTTTGTTATTTACTTTTCAATTTTGTTAGACATGATGGGTCAGCATGCCATTCTAATCAGACTTATTTCCCTTGTGACGAGGTTGAAATAGGCAAGTTAGCCTTTATAAGGCTTGATGGTCATGGCTTGGTGAGGTTCACTGTGAGTATATATAATTCTCAATGCCTATCTATGATTCACTATTGCTGAGTTTTGTGATATAGAATGATTCTGAGACCTTTAGAGAATGATCAAGTGTGAAAAGAGCTTTAGAACTGGTGCAATGGCTTGGGAATGAACTCCAAGTTTGGCTTTACATAATAGCATTAACATATACTATTATGTGATGACTTGATGTTCCTATATTGTGCCTTATATTGTGAAATGTGTATCTATGAGTTGATGTATGTGATTTGAGTCGTTTTCTTGTTGTAATCCTTTTTCCCTATTAGGAACTAGGCTCATTCTTTTTCTTTATGTTTTTCCTTCTATGATTTTACAAATTGTGTTAGCTGTTAGTAGTGTTTAATAGCCACTTTTAGAGGCTTGAAGCCTGAAATAACTTATGTTACGATTTTACTATGTTTAAAATTTTTACTTCTCAATGTGATACTGTACTTTGTGTATAAAAGCAATATTGGTATAACACTGTCCCAAGTCCATACACTTTTAAAAAATTCTGTAATTTTGGACCTTTTTTTCTATTTTTAATTTAAAGACTCTGAATCATGTATTTTACCTATTTTAGTAATAGTGTATTTTTGATTTTGGATTAGCATAATCTATTTTATTTATTTTAATTTTATTATTTATCTTCTAACTCCCATTACAGGGCGTTATAGAGGAAAAACCTAAGATCATTGAAGAAGCCAAGGATATTCTTGACTCCATAAAACTTGATGAATTAATGTGGGTTTGCTGTAAAATTTTGGGATGAAATTGAAGCAAAACAAGATATGGAAGAGCATAGCCCTATAAGCCAAAGTGACTAAATCACATGAAAAGAAGACATCTAAAGATGAGGGACATTTGTCTGAATCTATTGCTTTGATGATGAAAATTTTTAGTCAAATTTTAAAGAAGATCAATAAGAAGAACAAATAATTCTCAAACACTCTAAAGGCTGAAAATTTATAGAAAGACAAGATCTCCTCCAAACAATCCGATGGTGTCAAAGAGGGCAAAAGGATCCAATATCATGAATGTAAAGGATTTTATTATATTCAATTCGAATGTACCAACATACTTAAAAAGAGCCAAAGCTATGAATCAAAGATGAGCAACAAAACCAGAAAAAACTAAAATAATTAAGCAGAGCAAAAAAAAACTAGGAGAACAAACAAGCCAAATCATGAAAAGAACCATTAATCGAAGAAGCAATAATCCACATAACTAGCAAGGACTAAGCACGATCTTGACATAGAATAGAATTAGAAGAGGTAGAATCTAGATGGAGAATACAGAGTCAACGATATAAAACAATATCACTAGAAAAGTACAAAATCAAGGATAGAATCTTTTTTTTTATGACATTAATGTAAAAGTGCTAACAATGATGGATGCAATTTCATGTAATTATTTGATATTGCTCCTAAATTTGTGCATATGACATAGCATTCACTATAAGAAAAACTACATTTAACGACATATTATTTACAACATGTAGTTTTTAAATATTGTTGAAACATACATACAACGACATCTCCAATAAAGATGTCATTAACGACATTTGAAACAATAATTAACGACATCTATATAAATGTCGCATTGAAGGTTTCCTTTTAACGACAATAGTTTAGTGTCGTTAAATTATTTAACGACAAATAGGAGATGTCGTCAAAGTTTTGAAGATTTTACGGCATCCCTTATAGACGACATTGGTCAAGATGTCGTCTATAAGGGATGTCATGAAATCTCTAAGGCTTTGATGACATCTCCTACTTGTCGTTAAATAATTTAATGACACTAAACTATTGTCGTTAAAAGGAGACCTTTAATACAGCATTTATATAGATGTCGTTAATTATTGCTTCAAATGTTATTAACGACATTTTTGTTGGAGATATCGTTGTATGTACTTTTTAACGACATTTAAAAACTACTTGTCGTAAATAATATGTCGTTAAATGTAGTTTTTCTTGTAGTGTTTGATTAGATAAAATTCACAATGATCATATATACCTAAATTAAATATGTGCACATATGATACACGTTCTTGGTGATAATTTGTTTGAATGGTAATTGCACTCTAAATTAGAACAATACAATTACTAATTCAAATGGAAAAAACCCAAACACAAATAACAACTCAACCCTAACAACCACCAGCAGGTTCGACTAAAACGCGCAAGAGAGTTAAAACATATACCAAGTTCAAACAAAAGAAAAACGAAAGGACACATAACGAATTGAGTACACAAATGGTCTTTCAAGAACATCTATACGTAGTGGAAAACATATCTCTAGCCAGATCAAGAGAGGAAATTGCACTGATTCACCCCAAACTATTCGCTTTTTGCATAGTATACCTCAAACTTTTAATCTTGACAAAATGCACCTTGAACTTTGAAATCAGCGGCAATGAGGTCAAATAACTACTTTTAATTTTCGTTTAGTACTCTTTTTTACAAGTTAAGCTTCAATTTTTTTTAAATGATAAGCTCTATCCTTTAAAAAATTATGTGCAAATCATGTAACTAAAATCGTATATGCCTTCTAATATTCGTTAGCTATTAGATCTCAATTGCTAATGATTTCAAAATTTAGGGTGCCTCAAGATTATATCTTCTGGGTACATTATTGAAAAACTATACAGCTTAGGGTGTAACAATGTAATTTACTCCAAATCAAAAGACTAATAACATCGAGGCAAAACTCAGTTTCTATGTAACACAATAACTAACAGGCTAGACAAAAAGACCACATCCTTTAAAAAATAAAAATACCATCTTTATTTTTACTTAACGAAGAGACAACAAGATAATGAAAACACAACAATGCAAAGAACACCAATTTTATTTGAAAAGCGCTGAAATTAAAACAAGTAAACCTAAACGACAATGAAATATTATACGATATCCATAGAATGAATCAACAAAAGGAGAGACTAACAATTACAAAATATTTAACCATGACAAATGATAACGTCATTCAGCGTAAGAATAAAATGATAATGTCATTGTTAATTTTTCCATATATATATATATAGTTTAATAAAGTGGTACGTATAATTAACAGCCTAGCAAACTATTCATAATGTGCGACTTTTATATGATGTATAACATACTTTATGTGATACGTATGATTACAATGGTCATTAAAAAAATACGCATAATGAGAGACTAGTGCTAGCTAGGACATAGTATTGCGTGTAGTAGGCCATGGACGGTCGGGTGGCCCACGCAGCTTTTAGGGTGGGGCCTCCAATTTTTTGTTAGTTCCTGAGCAGACAAAAGCAGAGAAGCTTCTTATCCTCCCTCTGGGTTTTCACACTATGTTTTACACATAGAATCTCCCCTAAAGCCAAAGTGTACCACATACCCCCTAAATATGATATGCCATATATATTCTCCGCACTTTTACCTCATTTCAGTATCTTAATTACGATGTCTACCACTCCACTGATGACCTTGTTAACTATCGTAATCATCCGAAGAAGAGTGGAGAATATAAGAATGATAACTTTGGTGGCACAAATGTAATATTATGTAAATCAAAGGGCACTTTCAAAGGATTTGATCTCTAGCAGTGGCTTATTTAATGAATGTTGTGCAAGCCATTTTAGTTCATCAGATTCTACAGTTTTGTTCTCTTATAGCTCACTCACCCTCTCTCTCTTGTATTTAGTGCAGCAATGGCACCCATGAGTCTTCCTCCGGGGTTCAGATTCCACCCAACTGATGAAGAGCTAGTTGCTTTTTACTTGGATCGAAAAATCACAGGTCAAACCATTGAGCTCGAAATCATTCCAGAAGTTGACCTCTACAAATGTGAGCCATGGGATTTACCAGGTACATATTAGATATTACAAGTGTATATACAAAAAAAAAAAAAAGCTTCTTTGAATTACATATATGTATATATATATATCTATGCAATTGTGTGTAATATGTTATGTTTGCACGTCCCAAGCGCTTCAAGAGAAGTAAGTTAATTCGCTCTGTAATTTGAGCAAACCCTAGCTAATCCTTGACACTACTACCATTTGAATGAATCACAAATTGATTGGAATTACAGAAAAGTCATATTTGCCGAGCAAAGACATGGAGTGGTATTTCTACAGCCCTAGGGACAGAAAATACCCAAACGGATCGAGAACAAATAGGGCAACTAGAGCCGGTTACTGGAAGGCGACTGGGAAGGACCGGCCAGTGCAGTCGCAGCGACGACCGGTGGGAATGAAGAAGACATTGGTTTATTATAGAGGAAGAGCCCCACATGGCATAAGGACTAACTGGGTTATGCATGAGTATCGTCTCATTGAAGACTCTCTTTCTGGCACTGCTTTCTCAGCTTTAAAGGTATATATGAACTAGTATCCATATGTATATATATTTTGGCAATCATTAATACACTAATTATTTTATTCCAAATAAAAGGAGGGGAAAAAAATCTCCCTTTCTACTGTTTGATTAAATTCAGCCTACCTGTCGGCTTCCTTTGTACCCCAAACACCTTAGAAGTAAGACGTAAAATGGTAATATACCAACAGACCAAAAGAGGGAAAAAAAAAGAAGAATAGATAATAGGGTTTGTAAAGCGTCCAAGTCAAAAATTAGGGTTATCATTAACAAGAAATGGTATTTTTATCATGGATTGTTTTGGCCTTTTTATATCTCTATAACATCATCTATCACTTAATTTATTTTATTGTTGCGTTTATTTATTTTTTTGGTTCTTATTAAAACTCGCTAATAGACATATCCTACTAAAATTAGAGAATGTAACATATGGATCAATCAAATATGAAGCTCTTCAAAGCATTAGGTTGACAAGGCACGCTCTGATCAGGACAATTTGAATTTGAACTTGTTGAATAATATATGTACGTTTTCTGTTTTGATTTTTTTTTTTTCACTTGAGAGGATATGTACGGGTTTTGAGTCTATATATATATATCTATATATAATTGCAATAAATATAGGTCGTGATCCATCTTTATGTTAACATCACTCCACAAAAGTAAAGCAAATCTCTATAGTAATTGTGTCCCTTTTCTTTTTACTGGCACTTCAGTTTTCTTTATCCACAAAAACGAACAGCTTATCAACATGATAATGATGAAAGAGTCTTTGGTTCTAGGCTTTAGGTGTACTTCCTATTAACTTTCTTTTAGACTTTAGCGTCGTATATTTCTGCTTCTTTTTGTTTTTACCCCTTCTTTCTCTATAGTTTGCTTTTATAGCTAGATCCTTCTTTCTTACTTCTTACATTGAACATTAAAAAGAAGCCAAATTTGATGCTAAAAGATCTTAATGATCATCGTCAGGATTCTTATTCACTGTGCCGAGTCTTCAACAAAATAATTCAAATACCGAAGAATAGTAAGGAAGACGAAAAGCCCAACAATAGTGGTAAAAAAGAAAAGGAATCTGCAGCCATTGTAAACGAATCTAGAGGCGCTGATCAGATCTCGACAGTGACCGAAAATGAAGATGAGAATTTCGACAGTGACTATTTTCCCAATAAATTATTGTTTCCTAGCGAAACCTCTTCTTCTGATCTCACTCAAGGGACACCAACCGAAACCGGGGTTGCGGATGATTTGCAGGCTCCTTTTGCTAATTCTGATCATGAAGCAAACAGTGCGGCTGATTTGTATTCCTTTGGTGTTGATTGTTCCTCTAATCTCATTGAGGTACGCATTTATTTCTGGGCAAATCATTAGAATCATTAATGACATTTTACCAAAAAAGGGAAAAACGGAAAAAGGAATATGATGAGGGTTGTTTACAAGAATCTTCTTCTGGGTATTTGTTCTTTTGTGTTAAGGATAAAAACTAAACGACAAGATATAATTAGCTCCTTTGCCAACACAACTTTTTTTTTTGGCAATAAGATCTGCTTTAATATAAGATTAATGCTTTTTCATCACTAGGGCGCTCCAACTTCATGTTCACACCTCCTTAGGGTTTTAAGTATTTATGCATATATATATATATTTTTGTGTTAGTGATCTTTGCATATAAACCATCATGATGGCCACGTTCAAACATGGGAAAATCATCTGGCATGATTGATTGGTCAATAGGAGTTGAAAATGGCCCGCAAAACAAGCCCTTTGAGTTCTCCTTTTGATCTTAAAGTGACAAAAGTTTTTGCGATTGATGAACTCACTCTCTTTTCCTAAAGCTTCCCCTTCCTATGAAAAAATAATAATAATAAAAAAAAAATATATATATATATATATATATATATATATATATCAATTACATTGCTGACTCAAATAGGCTTTCTTCACTGTCTTCCATAACTTCTTTTGACTGACTCAAATATCTTTCTCTCTCTCACAAGCGCTCCTGATCTTTGTACACCTCATAGCTAGGTCACCATCTCTAATGATCACATTTTCCTTTTCAGAAAACTAATTTTTTTCCCATTTTGCACATTTGAACAAAAGTAAGAAAAGATGCATGTTTCTTTTTTCTTGTTTCTTTTTTCTTTACATACCTCATACTGCAAAAAGAAGTACCCTCCATTAGCTGATCGTCTTCCAAATAAAATTCCACTATTAAAAGTTCAGTAGCTCCATAGTTTGTGGCTTTTGTTATGGTGATTTTTAAATTTCCAAAAAAGAAAATGTATATCTGAAGTAGCAATCTTTGTGAATTTTTCTCCTAAAATTTGAATTTCTATAAATATTGATTTTATCTTCTTTTTTTTTTTCCTTTTGGTTCTCCAATGTAGGAATTTCAGATGTCAAACTATGATAGCCTTCGGTATCAACTTGCGTACCCACCTTTAGAATTGGAAGACTTCCCACAGATCAACTTAGCAGAGATGAAGCTACTCAAGTCGGAAACGACTGAAGAATGCATGTCGTACGACAAGTTGAGGGAATACACGAACGGGACGGTGGAGGATATTTTCTCTTTATGTTCTTCTTCTCATGAAAACTCAATTCCACTCCCCATGCAAGAAAATTAAAATACGTACATCAACTGACCTAGATGACTTCACAATTATATATTTTCAAATATATACTACAATTTATTGACACCAAATATATAAGGATAGAAAATCATGTTGGGCAAAATTAATAACCAAAAAAAGGTTGTCGTTTATTTTCCAGCCACCATGATAAGGCGTTATAGTCTACTTCAACATACAATGTGGAGTATAGTCAAAGTATACAATCATTTCCTTTTTCTTTCCTTTTTATTTTTCTTCAAGAGATTTCTTTGTATTGGTTTTCTTGGATTTAATTGGTGGTGAAATAGTCAATTTTGAAAGGAAAATGGATAAACTGATGCATGTAACAATATTGCTGTTGTGTTCTCATACGATTACTTCACGTATATGAGTTCACTCAACTTTTGTACGTCAACTTTCATTTTATGATGGGCTAGAGAAAAAAAACACGATGGCATTGAGAAAATGCAATATCACTTTTGCGACGAGTTATATATACTAATCATAAATGCAAGTTGCAGAAAATAATAATAATAATAATAACAAGACTAAGTAAGAAAAGACATGTTCTCACTATAAATATTGTACAACTGAAGCGTAAGGCGATTGAAATCACGCAGTTCCCACTATATTGAATCTTCTAGCCTAGAATTAGAGAGCTTCAAATTAGGAAGAACACTCATAGTAACAAAAATAAATAAGAAATTAAAGAAAAGAGGGGAACACAAAGTTTGAACGTGCTTTTACACTATGCCTATATCCACAAGACTAGGAAAAGAGAGCTTCTACCAGTAAGAAACACTATGAATTAGACCCTTTGTTTAACACACTACTAAGCATATATAATCATGTAAGTTACTCAATATTACAATCAGGATATTTCCTAATATGAAATTAAGTACAAATAAATTCAAAACTATTAATTAATTAATAAAAGTAACTATATATAATAACTTTTCCTCACATGCCCATGCAAGATGGGGCATATATATATATATATATATATATATTTGTTCTAACAAATTAAAGACTAGGGCGGATAGTTGCATGGAGACTGAAATCGTCAAGGGCGTCAATTGTCGAGGGTGCAAGGGGTAGAAAATGGGTGCAAAGTTCTAAAGAAGACGTAGGAGAATTGTTGAAAGGCACATATCTTGGTGGTTGGAGGTGCAAGGCCTAAAGGTTTGCAAGCACAATCCAGTGCTTTGGAGGCTCTCGGCCTAAGATTGAGAGGCGTACTACCTATGACGAAAAAGGGAAGAAAATAGAGGTGACAACTATAAAGGATTATGGAACTTGTTTGAGTACTGAATAGCTTCAAATATCATAATAAATATAAATAAGACAATAAAAGAAAAGACGTTAAATTGCCTACATCTATGAATTAGAAACAAAGAGAGAAAAGATTCATTAATAAAGAACATTATGAATGTGTTCTATATAAATACAAGTTACACTCATAAGATCGAGCAATTTCTATTTTGAAACCTAGTTTGAACCAAAAGATTTTGATTCAAACCAATTTTACCAAGTGTTTTCTTTTACAAAATATAAATTGCTACAAGGTTTTAGGTTTAAACTTTTGGTTTGAATTTACGTTCCTAAGAAAACTATGATTTGTTGGGATAAACCTGGTCTTTCTAGTAACAAATTTTACAGGATGTTGAGATTCAGTATTCTCTTTTCTCATTTCGATTTCTTTCCATTGGCTTTTACTCTGAAGGTTTTCATGATGTTTATTTTGTAGGGCATTGGCAGATATTCCTGTGCTTGACCTAGTGCACAACTCCATTAGTTTCTAGGGAAACTTCAATAAATTATTTCTCTTTTTAAAGTTTGTGCTTTTATTAGTCATTTGTATTTCCTTCGGATTGGATTCTTGTCTTATTTTAAAGAGAAAATTACATAGAATGCCCTCCAATTGATACTATTTATTAAAAATACCCTCCTTTCTTTTTGTTACATAACCACCCCTTTTCTTCTCCTTTTTTTGATAATTTTATTTTTCTATTTACCGTTTTGCCCTTCGTTTCTTTATTCATTGTTTAAACAAATTAGGGTTAATTTTTTACTCGATTTTCTTTTCTTTGCTTCTCTCTTGCGCTTCAAATGGTTTCTTTGAATTTCTTTGCGTTGTTCTTCGATTGATTTTGACTTAGTTCAATCGCTATTTTTTATTTTTGGTTTTGATCCTTGTGAGATTTTGTGGCTTTTAATTGGTTTTTTTTGTTCTTCGAATCGCTCAAGTGTTGGAGAAAGTTGTTTCATAGAAGGTTTTGTTCTCTGTTTCATCGCGGTTTCATTGTCAGGTGTTAGTGGTTGTTCTTTGTCCAATTTCAGTTTTTGATCACAATTGTTTAGCTTCATTGATTGTCAAATTAACTAGTAAATTTTTATTTTGGTGCTTTATTTGGATTATTTTTGTATTTAGATTACTATTTTACTTAGTGCTCAGCATTGCATTTATGATTTAATTTTTTAGGGTTTCGATTCTATGTTCTTAATCTGTATTTATGGTAATCTATATCTGATTTAATTTTATATCTGTATTTGTATGCATTTATGATTTAGTTTTTTCATTTTCCATTGCTTTGTTTTTTGCATGTTTGATTTTGTTGGTGTTTTTTATTTTTTTATGTTTTTTGGGGAACTATTGTTAGTTTGTGATATGTGATTTTGACATTCTTGATTCACATTGTATTTTAAGGTATGGATTGAGAACAAACTTTTTCCTTTGGTTGAAATTGTGCTATATTATTAGAAGGTTATTTCAAGAGCTTGTGTTGTTATGAATTGTGATATTTGGTAGGTTTTGATTTTGTGAATGGACCTTGTTAGGTTATTTTTTTTCTTTTTTGAATTTGCCCACCTTTTTTTTTGCTTTCATTTGGTTTTTTGGTTGCTTTGTTTGATTTTTATTTGTTCTTTTATTATATTTTTTCTTCTTTTGATTGTAGTTTATATTAATGTAGAAATGGGTAAGAAATCTTCTTTGATTGTACATTTTTTATGGAACCTGTCAGTTCTAACTTGAAACCTATCAAATTCTAAAAAACTCTCCACATGTTGTTAGTCTTTTTTCAGAACCCATTAGGTTCCAACTTAAAACCTGCTAGATTCTAGTATATATTCCAGCTGTTGTTAGTCTTTCTTTTTGGACCCAACAAGTTCTAGCTTAGAACCTGCTAGATTCCAAATTTGTTTGGAACCTACAAAGTTAACCTACAAAGTTTTAAGCTTTTGTTCTTTTTTGTTTTTTATCTTCCTTCATTTAAGATACTTATTTTTTTCCTATTATGTATTTGTTAGCTTTTTTGCTATGCTATGCAACCGATGGAAGCTGAGCTAGAAAGTGAGCATATGAAAGCTTTGGTCAGTAAATCTCATAAACAAGTTTCTTCTTTTGGTGAGGGTGATGGTGTAGCTGAAGCTGAAGGCATTGATTTGGTTGATGAGGATGACGATTTTGAAGAGATTGTTTGTCCTCGTTGTCCTATTATTCGACAGGTCGATACAAATCAAAATGAGATATATTTCCTTTTTTTTTTTGGAACCTAGCAGGTTTGTGTTTTTGTATAGGTTGTTCTATTTTTTTTCGTTAACTATTTTTTTTTAAGATTCCTAATGTTCATGGTGATCAGTCATTTTCTAATTAAGGGGGAGGAGGGTGTCCCTTCTTCATTTGATTCTAGACTTTCTACTTTGGAGGATAAGACAAATCAAGTGACTAGGGATTTTTCTATCCTTAAGGAAAATGTTAATGATGGATTTGTTTCTTTGAAGAACCATTTTACATATTTGATTTCAAAGAAAATTGCTCTTGATCTTCATGCTATCCATAAGTCAAAGGTTGAAGAAGACAAGCATAGGAAAGCCAAGGAAGAAGATGATGGAGGAGATAGGGATAAGGATTTGATGGATAAGGATGCATAATTTGGTGAAGAGATTGAAGATGATGTGCAGCAAAAGAAAGAAGATGTAGTTGAAGAAGATGTCGGCAAAGAAGATGTTGGTGACGATTCCATCTTTGATGATGTTCCTCTAGATCATATTGAGCAGGTGATTGTCTCCACTATTCGTAATTTTACCAAACAAGATGTAGTTAATCAATCATTTACTCATTTGGACAGTCAAAATGTTGTGGAGGAGTTTGAGAAACGACGAGATGTTGACATTATAAAAGAAGTTCTTGATAAAGAAGCTGATGAGAAGTTTGAGGAAAGAGAAGACGTTGACTATGATAAGGAATTTCATCTTTAAAAAGTTGAGAAGAAGATTAATGGTGATGATAATAATGATTCTGTATGCTCTTTGGTAATTTTCTTCAGCCCTTTTGTTTTCATCTTATAGATAATATATTTTTTTTAAGGATCATGGTGTAAAGCATGAGTTTATACCTAAAATCTAGTAAGTCGTCATTTATGATGAATTTTTTGTTACGTCTTAAGAAACTTCTCAGGAAGTTTTTGCTACCATGTATATATCCTTTGGCAGCTAGCAAGATGTACATAGGTGTTGGCTCTAAGGTTTCACAAAGCTATTTTAATACTTTTTTTTTATGATAACAAAAGGTTTCACAAAGCTATTTTAATACTTTTTTTTATGATGACAAATACAATTTTTATTATATGTACCAAATACATTTTTAAACTAATAATTATCTTGAGTGTCACAAAGCTTACATTTCAAGAAATCAAGCAAAGGCAGTTCAAGAAAGCTTGTGGAAGCAAAGGTTTGAAAGGAATGCATGTGGACTTGAAGATTACAAGTTTTTATTTAGATTCTATAGTCCAAAAGTTTAAGTGAGCAATTCTCAAATTGAATGATCAAAGAAAGCTCAAGAGCACACACTCACATTGCATTCATCATGCATACTTGCATTTGATATTGTCTGAATTCGAATTGCATGTGAAAATATGACTTAAACTGTATTAGAAGTGCTTCAACAAGATTCTATGAAACAAGATTCAAAATAGGTCTCATGCGCAAATTTTGCCTAAGGCAGATTGGCTTACCGACCAAGTCTGGTTGGCCTCTTGAATGCCCTACATTGGCCTGTCGATCTGGGTGTTTTAGACCCCTGTTCTATAGAGGCTCAGGTGGCCCACCGAAGGTTGTCTTTGGCCTACCAGAGTTTCAAAGATCAGCCTACCGAACAACCTGCTTCATCCTACCAATCTGAGGGTTTTCCAAACCCGTCTTGTAAAGGGTTTGGCTTCGACTTGTTGATGGTTCAAAGTTCAGCCTGCTGAATTGTGAATTGGCCTGCTGATCTAGTAACCACTAAGAACTTGATTTTTAGCGCCTCAAAATTCAGCCTTCCAATCTTTTTGATTGGCCTACCGAACTGTGAGTAATGGCTAGTTTTTTGACCATTAAAGCTCATATTGCAACGGCTATTTTGACCAATAATTGATATTTTAAGATGTTTATAAGCACTTGGAAGCTATAAATACCCCTTCATTCAATGAGCAATAAATGGCTAATGAATAGTAGAGAAATTTGGCACCATTCTACATTGTTCTTCTCAAGCACTCATTTTACACACATGCTCTTAAGTCAAAATTGTTTCATACTCTTATTGAGAATTATTCACATTTCCAAACACGTACCAAATTTGTATTATATTTCTTTTGTTTTAGAGTGTATATCTTGTGAGTGTACCAAAGTTACAACCATGTTATCTACATAGTTAAGTTTCCAAAACCTTGTAAATTTGGGGAATTCTTGGTTAGACAATCTCCGAGAAAACTGTCACTTTGTAAGAAGGTGTGGTGAGCTTTGGGTTGAGCAAGTCACCATTTGTATAAAGGAGTGATCGTACTAAAAAAACAGTCAAATAGTGCAAGAGGTCAAGCAAAAGAGTTTAGCTTGGCGACAGTGGATATAGGCATATTTGCCGAACCACTATAAATAGTGTTTGCATTTTTTCTCCTTACTCTTTACTTAATTGCTATTTAATTGTTGCTTGGTTTTGTGCTTATATTATCTCTTTCTCATATTTACTTATTAAGCATTTTACTTTAGAAAATTTTCAACAATTGTAAAAGTTTTCGAAAACCCAATTCACCCCCCTCTTGGGTAGTTATTCTTGAGCTAATAATTGGTATCAGAGTTGGAAGCTCATTTTAATTTTGCAAAAAGATTTTGCAAGCTTGAGCATGGCTACCCAAGGAGTATAAGGTCCATCCACAAAAAGACCTATATTTTTCAATGGCATTGACTACAATTATTGGAAAACTAGAATGTCTATTTATTTACAATCAGTTGATTTTGATCTTTGGGATGTTGTTGAAAATGGTCCTTTTCAACCTATGAAAGCGGTAGAAAAACATCTACTCCCTAAAGAACGTAAAGAGTATACTGATGATGATAAAAGGAAAATTTCTTTAAATGCTAAAGCATTAGATATTTTATATTGTGCTCTTGATAGGAATGAGTTTAATAGAATCACATTTTGCACCACGGCACAAGAAATTTGGCACATGCTTGAAGTGGTTCATGAAGGAACAAACCAAGTCAATTAGACTAAAATTAATTTTCTTCTTCATGATTACGAAATGTTTAAAATGAAGGATCATGAATCTATTACTGATATGTATACTTGTTTTACCGATATCATTAAAGATTTGAAATCCCTTGGTAGAAACTTCACTACAAGCGAATTGGTAAGAAAACTAGTACGATCACTACCACCTTCTTGGCATGTGAAGAAGACAACACTAGAAGAAGCCAAGGACCTATCAATGTTGCCAATTGAAGAATTGATAGGCTCACACTCATGGCACATGAGATCACAAGGAAACAAAACCTACTGGAAGAAAGTGATGACAAAAGAAAGAAAAGGATTGCACAAAAAGCCTCCTTCACTGATGATGATGAAGAAGAAGAAGAAGAGGAAGAGAGCCTCAATTCAAAGGACCTTGAAGAATTGGCAATGATTGTCAAAAGATACAAAAAGTTCCACCAAAAGATCAATCATGGAAAAGGTATGAAAAGAAGAATGATCGAGGTGAGAAATCTAAAGATGATATTTTTTGCTTTGATTGTAAGAAAACCAGTCATATAACACTGGATTGTCCTTTAAGAAAGAAAGTAGGTAAAAAAGAGTCAAAGAAGGTACTACAAGTTACATGGGATGAACTAGAATCCGAGGACTCCAATGATGATGGACCAAGGGAAGTCTCCAACATGTGTTTCATGGCTATAGATGACGACAATGAGGTAAGTAGTTCTTATGCATCCGGTAATGATAATGAAGTAGATACTGAAGAATCGAAAAATGCTTTCAATGATTTGCATGAAGATTATGAAAAGTTAAGTCTCAAAAACTACTCTCTCAAAAAGAAAATTTATATGCTCTTAGAAGAGATAGAGAGTTTGAAAGTTGAGAAAAACATGCATGATTCCTTGATCATTGAAAATGCATCTTTAAAAGAAAAGGCTAATGATTTAACAAAGACGGTTTTGAATTTCACAAATGGAAAGAAAAATTTGGAACTAATGCTTGGAGAACAAAGATGCATTTTTAATAAAGGTGGTTTAGGATATAAACCACATATTGATCAAAAGTATTTTAAAAATTACCTTGTCAAAGCATCAACAAGTTCAAAATACATGTGTACATATTGCAACAAAGATGGACATATATCCTTTTCATGTCCAATAAAGAAAAATGCCTATTTTGGAACCAAATACAAGTGGGTTCCAAAAGGCGAAAGAACTAACAATGATGAACCCAAGGTCATGTAGGTTTCGAAAATCAAAACTTGAATCTTTATTATAGGTACCAAAGAAGGAGAAAGCAAGATGGTTCCTAGATAACGGATGCTCAAAACATATGACAGGAGACTTATCACTATTCTCCAACTTTGTTAAGAAGAAAGGTGGAAATATTACCTTTGGAGACAACGTAAAAGGAAGAATCCTTGGTATAGGTGATATCGGTAACAATTCCTCTACCTTAATTCAAAATGTATACTTGGTTGATAATTTGAAACACAATTTGCTTAGCATTAGTCAATTATGTGATAAAGGGTATAAGATAATCCTTGAGTCTTCTAGATGTTTGATTGAGAATGTTTGCAATGGTGAAGTGGTGTTCATAGGTGATCGTCACAAAAATGTTTATAAAATTGATATTGAAAAGTATTCAAACCAAAACCAATGTTTTTCGGCTTTAAATGACGAATCTTGGCTATGACATAGAAGACTTGGTCATGCAAGCATGCATTTGATTTCAAAAATTTCTAAAAATGATATTGTTAGAGGTTTTCCAAAACTAAACTTTGAAAAAAGCAAAGTGTGTGATGCATGCCAATTCGAAAGCGAGTCAAAATTTCCTTTAAATCCATTTTCAAAATTGCTACCATTAGACCTTTGCAGCTTTTGCACATTGATCTTTTTGGCCTTTCTAGGAACACAAGTCTAGGTGGTAAAAGATATGCTTTTGTTATAATTGATGATTTCTCAAGATTCACATGGGTTTTGTTTTTAACCAACAAAGATGATATTTCACAAATGTTTTCATATTTTTGCAAAAGAGTTCAAAATGAACAAGGCTACATGATCACCTCTATTAGAAGTGATCATGGAGGTGAGTTTGATAGTGATGCCTTTGAGTTGTTTTGCAATGAGAAAGGCTATGAACATAATTTTTTGGCACCTAGAACACCACAACAAAATGGGGTTGTTGAATAGAAAAATATAGTTTTGCAAGAAATGTTTAGGACTATGCTTAACGAAAATGGTTTACCAAAATATTTTTAGGCTAAGGTCGTTAATACTTCTTGCTATGTGATTAATAGAGTTCTTATTAGACCAAAAATTGACAAAACTCCAAATGAGCTTTCGAAGGGTAAAAACCCAATGTTGGCTATTTCAAGGTTTTTGGTTGCAAATGTTTTATTTTAAACACCAAAGACAATTTGGGAAAATTTGATTCAAAATCCGATGTTGATATCTTTCTTGGTTATTCTACCTCTAGCAAAGCTTATAGAGTATTCAACAAAAGAACTCTTGTTGTTAAAGAATCCATGCATGTTGTTTTTGATGAGACTAATGTTTTTACAGAAAGAATAGAAGATGATGATGATGATTTAGGTTTGGAGAATCAAATGAAGAATCTAGAGATCAAAAACAATGCAAAGGATACAAAGGAAGACTCCATTCAAGCATCACCAAAGAATGAGGAACAACTAGAAGGAACTCCTAAAGAAGAAGGTACTTCACAATCACTTCCAAAGGATTGGAGGTATCACCTTTATCACCCTCCAACCGACATTATTGCTCATGATAGTCCAACTTATGGGGTAAAAACTAGAGCATCATTTAAAAACCTTTGCAACAATTTAGCCTTTCTTTCACAAATAGAACAAAAAAGTTTTAAAGAAGCCAAAAATGATGAATTTTGGATTTTGGCAATGTAAGAAGAGGTAAATCAATTTGAAAAAAATGATGTTTGGGAACTTGTTCCTAAACATAGTTCTCAATCCATAATTGGAACCAAATGGCTATTTAGAAATAAAAGAGATGAGCAAGGTATTATTGTAAGAAACAAGGCTAGACTAGTGGCCCAAGGTTTCAACTAATAAGAAGGAATTGATTTTTAAGAAACTTTTGCTCCAATTGCTCGTTTAGTGTCCTTTAGAATGTTACTTGCTTTTGCATGCTATAAGAGATTTACTCTTTATCAAATAGATGTCAAAAACACATTCTTAAATGGATACATTTTAGAAGAAGTCTATGTAGCACAACCACCCGATTTTGAAAATTTTAAGTATCGGGATCATGTTTTCAAGCTAAAGAAAGCTTTGTATGGTTTGATGCAAGCTCCTAGAGCTTGGTATAAAAGACCAAGTAAATTTTTGATTAAAAATGGTTTTTGTGTTGGAAAAGCATATACAACTCTTTTTACAAAAATCAAGGGTGATGATTTAATTATTGTTCAAATTTATGTTGATGATATAATTTTTGGTGCTACTAATCATTCTCTATGTGAAGAATTTTCAAAGTGCATGAATAGTGAATTTGGGATGAGTATGATGGGAGAATTAAACTTCTTCTTGGACTTCAAATCATGCAAACAAAGGAAGGAATTTTCATAAATCAAGCCAAGTATGTAAAGGATCTACTCAAATAATTCGAAATGGATGATCTTAAGTCAATGCCAACTCCTATGAGCACTTTAATCAAGCTTGACTAAGATGAAGATGGCAAGGTGATGGACATCACAAAATATAGACGTATGATCGGATCTTTGCTGTACTTGACTGCTAGTAGACCCGACATTATGTTTGGTGTAGGGGTTTGTGTAAGATTTCAATCAAAACCTAAGGAATCTCACCTTAGTGCTGCTAAACGCATTTTTAGATATTTGAGTGGTACTAAGAACCTCAAATTATGTTATCCCAAAGGCACACATATAGACTTGTTAAGTTATTCCAATGTTGATTAGGCTACTTCCACAATTAAGAGGAAAAGCACAACTGGATCTTGTCACTTTCTAGGATTTGCATTAGTTTCATGGTTTAGCAAGAAACAAACCATGGTTGCACTTTCCACCACAGAAGCGGAATACATACCGATAGCTAGTTCTTGTGCACAAGTCCTTTGGATGAAGCAAACTCTAAAGAATTGAGGTCTAAGCTATGATTATGTTCCAATTTTATGTGACAATACTAGTACAATCAATTTGTCAAAGAATATAGTTCTACATTCATGCACAAATCATATAGAGATTAGATATCACTTCTTGCATGATCATGTTCAAAGAGGGGATATCACTTTGGAATTTATTAGCACAAATGATCAACTAGCAAATATCTTCACCAAACCTCTTGTATTAGAATGCTTTTCACAACTTAGAAGAGGAATTGGATTGATTAACCCTTTGGAATTGCATTTGCTTCATCAATAATGTACTTGATGATATCTATGCTTGATTCTATGTTTCTTTATGGATTATGATTCGTTTATTGTTTTGACATGTTTGTTTTATGTTTCGAAATGGTTTTAAGCTTTAAAAATGACCAAAAATAGTGTTTTCTCCATTTTTTGGTGGTTGTTTGACTACAACAATCAGCTTCCTGACCATTCAAGATTGGCCTGCCAAAGCTGATGAATTCGGCCTATCGAACTAAAGTTTGGCCTGCCGATCTGTCGAGGTATATATACCCCTCATCGCAAACAAACCTTATTTCTCTCAAAATTTCTCTTTCTAAATCATCGTTTCTCTCTCTACACTATGTGAAACTCTTTACCCAAGCCTTCATTTGTGATTTTCTGGTGATTTCAAGTAATTTTAATGAGTTTCCCCCCACTTTCTCTCACTTTTTCACCCTTCTCTCAAGTTTTTCTCAAAAATTTCTTAAATTTTTGCCCTTTCCTTCACCAACCTGTGACTTCTCCACCATTTTTGGTATTTTTCTTCATCAACTTTGCCATGGCTTCAAGCTCTAGACCCTTCAAGAGCACAAAAACTATCGCCAACAAAAGCTCCGATAGAGAGGTAACCCTAGAAGAATTTTCAAATGAAAATTATGTCAAGTTTTTCTCTACTAGGAAAATCATTGATGGGAAATATGTTATTTTTAGTGACTTTGCTAGTTTTGGTATAGAAATTCTTTTTGATAGGCTTAGATGGAAAAATATCATGACCATGAAAGAGGATAAATATTCTAGGCTTGTTAAAGGATTTTATGCCAATCTTAAAGCCTCATATGACCTATTAGAGATTGCTATAACCTTAAAGCATAGAGCTATAGAATTAACACTAGCCATTCTAGGAGAAATTCTTGAAATGCCTCTAGAAGGGGAAGATATACATGGCCTTAGGGCTTGGTTATTTGGGAAAGAGACTATGGCTAAAGATATTTTTTAGAATGATGATGGGAGCCTACTTAGGGAACCTAATGCCACATCCTTACCCCCTAGGTGTCAACTTCTTTAGAGGCTTATCACCACCAACATTCTACCTAACCTGCCATAGGGATGAAGTCCATATTATTGATCTTCACCTCATTTATAGTCTCTTAAGTGGTACTGTGTTGTTCCGTCAGTTGATTGATGTTGCCGAAGCAAAAAAGAGCACTAGGTTGCCTTACGGCATGCTTCTCACCAAAGTATTTCATTACTTTAATGTTCGCACCATTGATGAAAAGGATGTCGCTTACTATAAACCGTATCTTGCTTGTGGTGCCCTCACTATTAGCAAAATGGGGTTTTAGTTGGCACACGAGCAATGGGTGCCTATAGGTGGCCAAGCAGCTCCTCGAGGTGCACAAGAAGAAGAAAAAGAAGAAATGGCAAACATCAAAGCTCAAGGTGGTGATGATGATGATGAATAGCCCATTACATTTCAAAGGCTTTATTCGCAACAACAACTTCTCTTTGAGTAGCAACAAAAGATGGGGATCGACATTGCAAATTTGCAAGCCGGTCAATATGAAATTCTCAACCTTCTTCATCAAATGAACTTTGGTGGAGGGTCCTCAAGTCAACAAGGAATCTTATTTTGTTTTGTGTCTATTTTACTTCAATTTTTTGGCTTTTAAGTACTTCTCTTTGCATTATGACAATTTAAATATTACAATGTTTATTTTGGCATTTATATGATATATCAATGTTTTTATTTATTTACTTTTTGTTGATGACAAAAAGAGGCAGAATGTGCATATTTTTTATTGTGGAGTAATAAGGATGGTGGTTCTTATTTAAGAGATATCGTATTTGAAACCTGACAGGCTCTTGATTAGAGCCTTATAGATTCCAAATAAAATGATAGGCTTTTAGATTACTTGTTTATTTGGAACATGAGAGGTTCTTAAATGGAACATTACAGATTCCAAATAAAATGACTTAACATTTGGTAGGTAATATATATGGAACCTACTAGTTTCTAACTTGAAACACATGAGGTTCCAAAGAAATGGATTAAAAACTTACATTTCCAACTTGGAATTTGGCAGCTTCCAAAAAAAAGATGTTAAATTCTAGTCCACACAAATTAGACTCTTCTTTTAAATTGAAAAAAATTATAATTGGAAACAAAAATAAACAAAAAAAAAATAATGAGCCATAAAGGTATTAGTAATTTACCAAATTCCAAAAACAAATAAATACATATAAATTTTCATTATGAATGATAGCGCAAGACAGTTATAAACCATTAGTGTAAATAACTACGCATTTATCGCCACGTGTAGAGTGTTATTGCCACTTGTATAGAGTGTTTTTATGATGATACTATCGTCGCAAATAACTAGGTAAATTGGTGTAAGCCCCCTCATGCCAAGAAGATTTGGCACCAAAACATGTCATTGCAAATATGAAAAGTTATTTGCTTTCTTTTTTGTGATGACATGTCAAGGTAAATAACATTTAGATGCGATGACATGTCGTTGTAAACACGTGACTTAATTGCGATGTTTTGTTGTTGCAAAAGATGAAATACCCTGTTTGTAGTAGTGATGCTTTTTGTCAAAATATATAAAATTACTAATAGTATGAATCATTAATCA
>CAMOHE010044470.1:0-83524 GCA_946598075.1 Artocarpus hirsutus | reverse complement strand
TATGAACTCATGGGGATTACAATCAAATCACTTTTCAAAATCTCATCCACAATCTTTATTTTACAAGCTTTACAAATATTATTCACACACACCCGCCCCAAGGGTGAAGCTATAACTAAGGGTTCATCAAACTCTTCTATCTCTAACCTCAAGGCATGTACAAATGAGCTTGAAATGAGAGAATAAGTGGCACTAGTGTCAAATAACACGTGTGCTAAAGACTGAGAAATCATAATCGTACCTTCAACAATCGTGTTACTGGTCTGGACATCTAAACTTCCTGATGTCATCACGTGAACCTGTACTGAAGCTTTCCCTTTTCCTCTACCAACACTGCTAGATCCTGGGTTAGCTGGCCAATACTGCTACAATAATGACGACTACACACTGGCTGTATTCGACGCTCGATACTGAGGGATGTTATGTTGAAAGTTTTGCTGTTGATGTCTTTGTGCTGGATATGGCAATTGCTAAGGAGAGAACTGATGGAACGGAAGCTAAAGGTACTACTGGGGCTAAGGTAGAGTTTAACACTGGGGCTGACGACTAGCTCCTTCTTCGGTCTGAAATCCTAGGTGAGCACTCCTGATCTGGCAATTCTTCTTGATGTGTCCTGGCTGCTGACAATAGTGACAATGGAAGCTGTAGGAGTTGCTGCAGCCGCTGCTGGATGAACAACTGCTGTCGCTGTTCGTACCACCCTGTATGTTTTTTCTTGGAGTCAGTCGACTACTGATGCTCCTCCTACCGCTCCTCTGTGGTTCTCCTAACGTCTTGGCTCGATTCTCACAATACTATGCATAATCACTCTCCACTGATATTGCTGATGACACAAGCTCTCCAAAGTTCTTGAGTCGTAGGGCAACCACCTGCCGTCGAATAGAGGCTTTAAGTCCATCCTGGAATTTGATACACTTCTCACATTTCGATGCCACTACAGATGGACCAAACCTGGCCAATTCATTAAACTTCGCTTCATATTCCTGTACTGACATATCACCTTGCTACAACCTATAAAATTCTGTTGCTTTTTAATCCCTATATCCCTGCAAAAAATAGCAATCGTAGAACAGCTCCTCAAACCTGCCTCAACTGACGTTACCATTGTTCTCTAGGCGTTTAGCTTGCTTCCACCAAGTATTAGTGCCACCTTCAAACTTATATGATGTAAATTCCACACTATACTCCGCTGGCACACCAAGCGTATCCAGATGCTTCACAATAGAATCTAACCAATATTCTGCCACTTGTGGGTCCCCATTTCTATCGAAAGTCAAAATAGACACATGTCAAAATTCCTTAAAGTACAAGTGCCGGCGATTAGCCTCGAAATCATCCGGCCGTGCCCTAGCTGCCATCTGCCAGAATACAGTAAACATGGCCCTCATCATGCCCTCATCATTTCCAAACTCGACATCAGTTGTCAAACGTCGTCTAGGTGCCATTCTCTCACTTCAGAAAACAAAATTTGGACTGTTAGTGGTATTTCATTGCCCTACCTATGTGTGCACAATTCCCAAGGCTCGTAACCTTGAGCTCTGATACCATTCTGTCACACCCCGGAGCACAAGAGGTGACATGGTAGATTAATTAAGTTAATTAAATAGAGATTTAGTTAAAATTTGGGTTTTAGGATCAATTTTATTAATAAAAATGTGATAATTTTAAAAGCGTTTATTTAAAATAAGCAGATATAATATTCAAACAAATAAAATAATAAAATAAAACAAGCGATAAGAGGATAACAAAAATAATAAAATAGAAGGTGAGGCAAGAATGGGTCCCACTGACCCACATCTTGTGCACACACACAATACTGAGAATATTACAATACAACCAAAGTCCAAAATAAAAGAGAAAGTTAAGATATTACATGCCTTTAATTATTGTACTACAACCTACCCAAATCTTCTATTGGTCGCAAGTATAGTTAACGGACTCTTCTCCGATCCTAAGCTGATATCCACCTATGGGATAAGATTTTAAAACAAATAAAAAGTGAGCGAAAGGTTCAGTAGGACTATAATTTGAAAATATTTAATTTTAAAAGGAATTTCATTGATTAAATAAATACATAGAAAACAAGCTAGAACAAATAAATAAATAGATGAAAATTTAATAAAAGCTTTATCTTACCAAAACAGTTTAAATAGGTCGACCAAAAAATACCATTTTCTTTTCCTGGGCAAACCATATGTAAATCACTATCGTAGTGGCCCAGTTGGGTTTCGGGACCTGTCCCCAAGGTCGTACACTACATGACCCGATCTCTGATATGGCATCATGCCCTAAAATATATATATATCTCTTCATGATTATTAAAATCTCTTTTTATCAAATATAATCACTTACATTCATTATGAGGTTTATTATGAAATCCACCTCAATCTATAGTTTGTGGAAACTTTCAATAAAAATCCTTTTTCAATCAGTTATTTAAAACATTTGTTAAAAATACCTTTTTGGTCAAAAATTATTTTTAAATCGGGTTACCAAAAGAAAGGGGTAGACGTCCTACCTCGATACTTATGTTGGTATTCCACACCGTAATCCCGTCCACTATATGTTACTTTGCGGATCCACGTACAACCTTAAATATATAATAACTTAGTTTATCAGTATCTAACTCAAGATATCCTATGTTACTAAATCATCTCATGGTGTCCTAGTGTGTCATTTAAGTTTATAAAATCATTTTACAAAAATTAAAATTTCAATCGGGGTTCAAAATAGTAAAAACGGGTGAAAAATCACAAAATTTTATCATGACCGGTCGGCCTGTCGGTCCCCCTTTTTCGGCCGACCAAACTACACAGTTCGGCTTGCAGAAAAGCCAAGTTTGGTTGGCCAAACTTTTCCAAGTTCGTCCTGCCGGTTGGATGAATCCAGCCTGCCGAACACAAAGTTCGGCCTACCGATCTGGAAAAATTTCAGAAGTTTCCAAGCATGGGTCTCGGCCTCCCCGAGCTCAAATCTTTAATCCTAAACTGTTTTCTTAGTTCTCATACATGCATAATGATCAAAATTGATAGAAAAACATAGTAGATTACTTTTTAATGTTTTAAAACAAGTTTTAAACAAAATTTTTAGAAAAATCCAAAAATTCAAAAAAATAGAGAAAAATAAAAAAATCTTGATTTAAATATGTTTTTGATGAAACAAAGCTTGTATTTGCAAGAAAAATAAAAAAAATTGAAAAAGTTTAGAAAATTTGAAACTAACATTGAATCAAAGCTTTAAATCGAGTTTGTGGTTACTCAATCGTGTTCCCGAGCCTCCAATCCACTAACCCGAAGCTTGAGATTGAATTTTGTTTCAAAATTTTTTAGAAAGAATGAGAGAGAGAGAGAGAGTGCACGAGAGAGAGAGGGAGAACAGAGAGAGCATGAGTGAGAGTGAGGAAGAAAAAGAGAGTGTGAGAGATTTTATAAAGAAATGGAAGGCTGTTTTCAAAATTACCACGTTCCGCACGTGGTTTTTCAAAATCGGACGTGTTGGTCATTTGATAAATTGTTTTGTTTCAAAATTTAAAATAACAATTAAAAATAATTAAGAGCAATTAAAAATTATTTAAAATAATAAAAAATAACATAGATTTAGAAATTTCACAAAATGATCAAATTAAGTTTAAAATATTCATTGTGGTACACTAATTCACTATTTTACACATTAATAACATTTAATTAATTTTAGGGTGTTACATCCAATCAATCTTTAACTAGCAAACATGACCCAAATAATAAATCATTATAAAACAAAACTAAAATGCATAAACAAAACTTGTGCATATACTAAAAAAAATATATACAAAAAAATGTTAACATGACTAACACAAAACAAAAAAAAAAAAAATCTAACCACAAACTAATTGTAAAATAACAAAAACTAATAAATTAAAAAAACAAATTAACTATACAAATTAATAGAATTAATTTTAAAACTGAAACTAAAACCAAAACCTAAATAACACTAAAATAACAAAAAGTACAACTAACAAAACTAAGTTACAAAACTAATTAACTAAACTATATAAATAAAAAAAATTAATTCACGCAAACCCTATATAATTAAAATTTAAACAATATAATTAAACTAATCAAAGCTAAAAGTAAATAATAAAAATGCTTATAACTAAAAATTAAAAAAATAAACATCAAAAACAATTTCTGTAATTACCACATGAAGATGGGCAATGTCAATGGCGAGGTTGTGGGGGGATGGGTAGACAGAGGCCACAAGGTTGTTGGTGGATTACTTCAAATAGTGGCAAAGTTGTGGGGGGTGGGGTCGATAGCTGCGAGGTCGCGGGAGACTAGGTCGA
Source organism: Artocarpus hirsutus (assembly GCA_946598075.1). Lineage (NCBI taxonomy): Eukaryota > Viridiplantae > Streptophyta > Magnoliopsida > Rosales > Moraceae > Artocarpus > Artocarpus hirsutus. The sequence continues at coordinate 79,203 of CAMOHE010044470.1, read as the reverse complement.
CGGCGGCATGGTCGAGAGGGGCTGGTTTGACAACGGCAGGGTCGTGGGGGTTTGGGTCAAAAGCAGTGGGGGTTGTAGGGGCAAAGAGATAGAGAGAAATAATGTGTGTGTGTGTGTGTGTTTGAGAGTTGGAGGGAGAGCGAGAGAAGTTTGAAATAATGGGGTATTCAGGCATGGCACGAATTTAAATGTAGGGGGAGGAGAGGAAAAGGGGCTAAAATGATGCAATTTTAGTCTTATCTTATACGACAGTTTTTACTAAAAACTGTTGTGTGCAAAAAAAAAAAAAAAAAAAAAAAAGAAAAAACCTTAATCTCACATGAAGGTTTCAAATTCCATGGTAGTTTTTGCTAAAAATTATGGTGGAAACCCCATGCACTACCACAATGGTTTTTATGTTTTTTTTTGTACCTCTCACGTGTCTTTTCCCCTTAACATTATGGTTTTTAAGTCAATAAATGAGCATCGTTTATTTTATAATTTCTAGTGGTAGAACTTGATCCATCAAAGAAAATAAGTGTTTCACTTCTTTCTTAAAAGTTTTATATCTTTCAATTTTATATTTTCTAGTTCCATAACATATATATATATATATATATATAAATAAAAGGACATAGACTCATTTATTTATGCGAGTGTCAATGCACGTATTATGAATTTTCCCACAGCGCTTTTTTTTTTGAAAATCTCACAACGTAATTTGCGAGTTTGTAAGCAACACGCGTGTTTTGGAACCACTGGAGAGAAATGTAGGCTGTGATTTCATTTGTCTACACAATAACACGAGCCACGTCAAACGGCGTAGGCTTTGTCATCACAAAAAATGCATATTAATTTCTCGGAGTCTGAAATGGGGAAATTTTGAAAAAATTTGTCCCAACTAGCGAGCGAAAGATGTTTAGGCTGTAACGAGAAAAGAACTGGAGTATCAAATATACAGATAGATATGAATACCCTCTCTCTCTCTCTCTATATATATATATATATATTTTGTTTTTTTCTCTCTCCTAAAGAGCGATCGGGTTGAGTTATGGCCTCTGTTTAATTCTTGTTGTAGTGGCAGATTCGACTTACGAGTTTCTCTCTCCCAGCTGCCTATGAATAATACGTGACATGACAGTCCAATTCAGACATTTATTGGTGTTTTTTGCAAAAGCTTTATATGCATACGACTAAAGTAAAGAAAGATCCACCTATCCATCTTTTGGACATGACCCACTGCCCTTATTTCACACAAAGAGAGATAGAGGCCACAGATCCGTCCAAAATAACAACTGTGTGATTTGACGTTTCAGATTCTGTTCTCTGATCAACAATCCCATCCCTCCGGACGATAACATTTCGCTCTACTCTATTACTTTCTCTCTCTTGGCTCTTTTTTTTCCTCCTTTTTCTCTCTTGTGTATTTATGTATGTGTTTCTTCTGCGACTGTTATTATTCTTGCCCATTTTCAAGATCGAGTTTGAAATTCAATATATGTGGTACATACATAGATATAGACCCCTGCCAGTGGTTGGTTCTTTTTTACTTTTCTTTTTTAATTTAAAAAAATCAGATATGATGATGCAATCCCACTATACGTGTAAATGTACATGTTCCTTTTTTTTTTTTTTTGGTTAATAAGTGGTATAAATGTGAATGCTAATATAGAATTTGAACTATTAGGTTGTACTCCGGCGAATGTGAAAAGGAATTACTGGGTTTTTTTTTATTGAGTCTGCGTGACAGAAACAAAATGCTGCAGCCTATTAAGACACACCTCACATGACGGAGAATTATCCTATCTTAGTTATTATTATTATTACTACTATTTTTTGCATAATTTCATACCTTATTAAATATAGCGTAGAGTTGATATCCTTGTATGTAGTTATAACGTAATTAGTACACGTGCTCTTTTTGGTAGTTGCTTAAAGTGTTAATGTTGTCTAAAGGTATATAATTATGTGAGCAATTAATTACGTTGTGACAAATTACATAATTAAGTAACATAAGTTGAATTGTTTTAGTATAGTATTAATTACTTTATTACTCTATGGACATCTTAGAGGCCAAAAATATTTCCAGTATGAATGGGTTCACTTTATAAAAAAGTAATCACTGATGGCTACCTTACACCATCATCAAGAAGTGTTTTTTTTTTTTTGTATTTTTGTTTTTTCCTTGAAAACGTCGATATAGGTATATTATTAAGCTGTTTTAACTTGCAAGTCGTAAATTTAGCTTTTTTCTTTTTATGTAAAGCCATTTGCATAAACACTGTATTCGTTTAAGGGTAGTCAGCAATCCGTAAAGAATGTTTGCTTGATTTTCGATCGGCGATATATATCCATTGCAACCTATAAGCCGACAATGTCCCAACAAATTTTGGTTTTGTGAATTTCAAGGTATATGATTAGATGCATCTGATCATCATCTGCATCATGCTTTTGCACCCAATTCTCAATGAACCAATTATCTCCGCTAATATATTCATTTTCTGTTAGACTAATTACGGCTTTCTGAGATATATCCACAATCTAATATTCGCAGAAGAAATTCCAGTAAAAAAATTGTGAAAAATAAAGAAAGAAACGGTCATGAAGTTTAAAATAGTTGTAACAAGTGTTTTATTTACGTAACTTTGCTAAATTTATGTGTTTTTCCTTTTGGTAACTAAGACTTTACTAAATGTGTTGCAAGTACTTATCATATAATATTGTCTTGATAGTGCATGAATCCATTTTCTTTCGCAATATTAGTTGACGATTTCGAAAGATCCATGCACTTTAAGTAAATGTCTTTCTTGGAAGACCGTAAATATTTACATACTTATGCATTTAAATTTTGCAAGCTTTGATCTATCAAATTAGGTCAAAATTAACCATATTAAAAGTTTTTTCATACTCTCACGCTACCACACAATACTTATGCGTGTTGTGGCAAACAACATTTTAAGCGCTTTTCTCTCCTTTTTTTTTTTTTTTTTGTTCTCATTTTGCTCTTTTCTCTTTTTTTTTTTCTGATCAACTCTCGTACTGTCTAACATATATAAAGCCAGTCCAAATATGAGAAGATTGTATAAACCCACGGCTCTCCGGGTGGGACCCCAAATCATGGAATGTCATATCAGTTATCAGCCATACAAAGAAGTAGTAGTCGTCAGATCTAAAAAGAAAAAGAAGAAAGTGAAAATATGCACAGTGTCCAAAAGGAATTCAACTTTGAATATTACTTAAAAAGCAATATAGTTCAACAATTAATACATGATCGTAGCAATCACTTATAAAACAAAACAAAACAAAACAAGAAAAGCATACGTGAAAGGGCAAAAGGTCAAGCCTTCCTAAATAGTTAGGAAATGTCATCAACCTTATAACTTTCCAAATATATAGTTACACATATCATTCAATTATTAATACATATAAAAACTAGGTATTGACTAGATCTATATAATAGCTGATCATATATATATATTCACAGAAGTACCAAATGTTCCTCAGTAGAATCCATTAGTTGTTCCTTGATGATCTCCTGCGATTGTTGGGTCCAACTTCTCTTGTTTATTCTTGGTGCCATCGAGGTTTAGACCAAAGTGGATCTGAGGAAAATGTGCCCACTGCATGGAAATTTTTTTTGAAGGAAATATGAAACATATTTTTTATTAGTTTGTTTAGTAAATAATCAGTCGGAATTTAAAGTTCAATGATATAAAGAGAATAATAAAACGGGACTGATTTTTGTTTGTGATGAACATATCATCCTTAGGTTTCTTTTATAAAGTAAAAAAAGTACATAATGATGCATAGTTTTTTTCTAAACTGAAACTAGTACAAATATTCATTAAGAAAATAATAAATGAGACAAACTAAGAGGAAAACAAGACTAAAGGTGAAGAATAATTTGCTCAAATTTCATACAGGCTCATGCTACATTTCGATTTGTTGGTCTTTACGGAAAGATTGTTTCTTATTAGTTCTTTTTATTTTCCTGATTGTTTGTTAGTCATTATAAATGGTTTCTGAACTTCGTTGTATTGTGGTTTCTTTTACACTCCTCTCTCCATTAAAGGAAAAGTCTCACTACAAAAGTTCATTGCCATATAGCATGATTGATGCAAAAGAATTGTCGGCTTGACATTTCCTTTTTTGTTTTTGTGGCACTATATTTTTTTTTAAATAAGTAAGGAGAACGGAAAAACTAATATTGGACGGAAAAAAAATGATTTACCGGGCATAAAGTTTTTATACATGCTGCCACAAACGGAATGAAAAAAAAAAAAAAAAAAAAAAAAAAAAAAAAAAAAAGAGAAGAGAAAGAAGATAAATAAAAACCTGTGAGACAACTTTAAGAAAAGCAATAAGAAAAACACCGGGGAGCGAGACCTTTTTTTTTTTTTTAATTATTTGGTAGCACTTTGTTAATAATGTTATACATGAGACATGGCGGGATCCCGTTTGTTTTCCTATGCTAAAAAATATTAATGTTGAAAAAGACCAATAAAAAGTTGAGAGCTCAATCCGCATTTTATCACATTAATTTGGGCTTGGGCAGTTTTGTCCAAATAAAAAATATACTTGTGAAAAAGTTTTTGTTGAAACCTAGCAAGGTCATAAATCAAAGCAAACAAGGTATATGCACGCAAATTGAATAAGGAAATCAAGAGAGAGCTTTTTCGATCGACATCTCAGTGCGCAAAAAAGGAGAAATGTAATGATTAGTTAATATCAAGCTTAAGTTGGGAATTAAACTCTAGATTCGCATTCCTATCACGTTTGCATTTTACTTTGTTTTCTACCTTTTTCTTATAAAATTTTTCTAGCAATAGGAAATGTTTAATGCCCAACTATTGTAGGAGGTATTTATTTCAGGTATAACATTTTAGATCTTCATAAATAGTTGAGGTAGATAATATAACTTTTATTTATTTATTTATTATCTATGTTTTAATTGATCAAAAAGTCAGTTAAACAGAACACATGTCACCATGTCATAGGAGCAAAGAACAAAAGGTAGTACTTTTTTTTTAATATGTTGAAAGGTAGTACGATCATAACCATGAAATGAAAGAAATCGACTTCATTTTCTTTCTTTTTTTCCTTTTTTTTTTTTTTTTTTGGTTAGATAAACGACTTCATTTTCTTTTATATATACAATAAAAGTTACTTACATTTTTTGCTGCTGTGCTAAAAGCTTCCCTGTGACTAATGTCAGGATTACTAGCTTTAATCCTCTGGATTTCCTCCCTACAAAATGACAGAAATTGATAGATCAACTTGCAGAAATGTATTATAGATATGTCATGAGTAGTAGTGTCTTTAATGTATGATTTAGCACATTGAAATTAGTCGTACTTTGTTGCATGATACTGTTTACTGTGTAGTGACTCTACAAAATCAATATATATATATGTAAATGCGTACATATCTATGTGTGTTTGTATGTGTATCACTACTAAAAAAATTAATACATACTCTCTCTCTATGTATATATGCAATGTATTTTTTACCATTTATCATGATATACTAATGAAAACCTTAGTTCAGTAACGAGATATTAATTTCAATTAGGGCTTGAGATAACTGCATGCTTATTCTGATCAAATGGGCGATGATTTGTACAACTGAAGAAACTTACTTAATAAACCTGTTATATGCGGAGGGAACCCGTTGTCTCTTCTCCGGAGCTGAGATAGTATATTTGAAAACGGTTCAGATACCAATTAACTAACAGTTCAGATACCATGCTGGCCAAATACCCTATAATACTCCGTTTAGAAGAATAAGTAATTTATCATGATCATCGGCTAGTGTAAAATGCTCAGTTGGTTCAGTTTCATTTTTATTTTTATGAACTAATGAAAGAAGATATATGGCATCAATAACTAGCACATCTCAATTAAATTGGTACCTATTAACAATCTCATATACACCAGATTTATCACTCAAATTTATTAATTTCAAAAAGGAAAAAAGAAACGTAAAGAAAATCCAATTCAGCTCAGAAAAATAGTAAACAAAAGTTAATAAAACTCGACTAAACCAAATTCAATATCATTATTTCATATGCTTATAAATCTTGTGTTTGTGTACGTACTATGCATGTAAATATGTGTGCATGCGTGTATAAATATACCTACATATATATGTATATGCACGTGTGTCTATATATATATATATATATGCATGTTTTAGGCTATATATGCATATGGAGGTCCAATATATGGTCCTTTTTTTTTTTGTAGGCAGTAGGCAATGCCGTATCTCCGGAGTCGTTTCTCATTGCGATGACTAATGAGCAAAGTATAATTATAGGTCACATCTGCGTTCTTTTGGCTTGTTTTTAGCCTTTTAGAACTGAATATATGCACAACTCTTCGATAATAGCTATTTCACGCAGGGCACAGCGCCTATAAATTATTAATCATAGGGTCTTTTTGGTTTTTTTTTTGTTCAAGTAATGTCAACATCTCCATTGGGACATCTGCAGTGATCAGAGAAAATCACATGCATGCCTGGTTGGTTATTACATCTGAGAATAGATATAAGAGAACTAGTTTATTTTGTTTGTTTGTTTCTTTTATTTTTTTTTTAAACGTAGAAAAAGAGCATCTTCTTTTGCAGATAGAACGATGACATGTCAAGTGTTATTTTTATTTTATTTGTTTTTTGGTCATCCGAGCAGAAAATGGTTTAACATATGTATTAGAGGTAGTAATACTTGTAGCCAATCAAAAATCCCTATTGTAGTAAGCTCAAATTTAAACTAGTCCTATAAAGCTGTTCTCTCAGGACCACCTAGAAAAGTCTTTGGTCATAAAATTGAAGACTAGGTTGTTGGATTTTTGAAGTAAGAGCAATGAAAATTTGGAATGGTTGACAGCCCATAATTACAAAAGAGAAATTTGTAAACCTATTAGGGATGTGCACCTTTGATATTGCTGTAAAACGCATGTATACAGAAAAGTGCTAAGACTGACTGAACTGTACCTAATTGAAAGGCAGTAATGCGGATGACAACGTATATACTGTTATAAAAAGCAATGCTAGGGATATCAATGGTGTTCGGAACCCAAAATAATAAAAATTATAAGACCTAACGCATGAATAGCAGATAGGGTCCACAATCTGTTAGTCGTGCTGCTCAAGACCAGTGTTGTTACCAAGCATTATTTGTATATATGAGGAGAAAGTACTCACGACGAATTGGAGGCGACCTAGCAGGTTGCTCATGCTCTATAGATTCCAATACATTAGCCTGATTGTTGCACTTCGAAGAGGATCCATACTCCTTGCCTGGATTTTCTGAGCTTGGAATCTGTTTCTGCAACGTTTTTAGTAAATAAGGCAAATTAAGATATTAAATTCAATATGATATGATAACATTAGGAATTAATTAGGAACCCCATTTCACCGTAAATGGTAAAGCATTAAACATGAAGCTCTGGCAGTTCCCATTCTTCTAAATAGAAAAAGGAAAAAAATAAAAGGAAAAATAGTCTGAAGCCCACAACAAATTGATCATTAAACAAGGCAAAAGAGAAAGAAGGCACTAAAACATGATGAAAGTTAGAAAGCATAACATTGCCTTTAAGCCAAAAAGTAATAAGTCTGAAAGAGATTAGTTATCATACGAAAGAAATAAAGAAGAAAAAAGACAGAAGCCTACTCTACCCTACAGTGAAGACACATTGCCAATTATAAATTGCCAATCTTAGCCATTAAAGAAACCTTCACATTTGACATTATCCTTTATCATCTTTATAATATTTCCAACCTACCCAATAGAATGTCTCAAAAACGGAGGCACGTAACAAGCATGTAAAAATTACCTGAGGATATGGAGGAGGAAATGTTTGAAGGGATGAAGCTCCGATATTGACGGGCAGCAGATTCCCACAATGCCCACATCTCACTGTCACAATTGTAAATAAGCTGCTGCATGGAACACTAACCTGCCAATACATTGGGAAAACAAAACAAAAAGAAAAATAAGCTATTATCAATGTAAATTGCCATGATTTTCTTTCTCTTAAAGGAAAAGAAAGAAGCAAAGAAAGTGGAAAAATTCCAATTTTTTTTTTGGAGGAGATAAAAATTCTTAGTCTTGTGCATGTAAGCTCATACAAATTGATAAGCTGAATCCAAGAAGGTTTTAAACCAATTTATGCAAACTCATGCATGAGATACCTAAATAGTATTCCGTTTTAATCATTAATATAAGAACCGGAAACCTAGATACAACCAAGCTCGCCTTAGATCCGTCTAGTATTTGTTATACATAACCAGTCATGTAAGTATTGTCCCAAATAACTAAGTGCATTTTTCACATCTGCAAAATCAATATCATCAAATACTCGTGATCTTACACAAGTTATACTAAAAGATATACATTCTTATAACTTGGAAATTTTCTTGGGTTGAGCGAGGAACACAAACTAAAATGCAATAGTTGTAGTCTTACACATCTTGTTTAGGAAGGAAAAGAAGTAGTACGAAAGTAAAATGAAGATGATAAGAAGAAGAAGAAGAAGAGGAATTTAAATGTAAAAAACTCTATATGGTCATGGTTAAATCGCCTTTCATTCTTATGGGGTCTGTTCTTCTTCTTCTTCTTTTGTCTGCCGAGACTAGAAAATGAGCTAATATTGAGCCATGTAAAGAAAGAAGCAGCAGTCGAACCATTAAGCAGGGACATCAGAACTCACATGGGTAATAACTATGAGCCGCTGTTGCCCTTAATTTAAACACCTATTCTCTCTCTCTCTCTCTCTGTCTCTCTCTCTATCTATCTATCTATCCATATATATATATATATATATCCAAATATTCTTATTTTTGAAAAAGAAAATATTTCCTATTGGTGCACTTGCTGGCTTTTGTGACTGACTCAGCAAGCGGAAGAGAGATGATAGAAAGAAAACGTAGCAGCTGAGAGAGAGAGAAAGGGACGTGACTGGAACGGAAACCATTAAAGGCCATGGCCAGCATTAACAACAGCTAAGCTATATTCAAAAAGAAAATAGTAAAAGAAAAAATTAAAAAGATGCACGATTCATCATGATGAATAACAAGAATAATTCTGTCTATACGCTCGTACTCTTTTTTTTCTTTCTTTATTGCAATGTTTAAGATCACATACATAAAAAAAAAAAATAATAATATATATAAAATATTAGGAGAGAAATTGCATTATTCTTAAAGGGGGTTTTTTATTTTCAAATCAGAGCTGGCATCTTATGATGAAAGGACTTGTGATGATTTTCTTTGGCATCTGCTTCTCTCCTACCCACAATTTCTTGTTAGAGAAGGAGAAAGACAGCTTTTCTGTGCCGAAATTATGTACAAAGCCTGAAATATGCAAGAAAGTTCACGCACGTCCACCAGAGAGAGAGAGCGAGACAGATCAAACAAAGAAGCGAATTTAGCACTACACATATACATATATATATATAGATATATATATATTTTATATATGATACGACATACTAGTGATCGATAAAACAAAAACCAAACACTGCTTTGGTCATATTATTTTATTGATCAGAACTGCTATATAGTGTTGTAAATTGTTTCTAGCTCTTTGTAAAGTTTGAGCAAAAGAGTCCCGTCAAAACTTGTACCACGCTCTGGAAAGGAGTCAAAGAACCCTAGCTAGCTTAATAACAAAATATAAAATATGACCTAAATTGAAGCTCTTTAACATGTGGTCATGAAAACGTAGCAACATTTGATCACTGCGTGGTCTTTAACAGGAAGAAATCTCTAGTCACTGTAGAGATATGGTAGTTCTACCTAACATCGTTTTGGGGTTCTGGATTTTATATGATGACTTGCAAAATTCAGTGCATTTCTTTTGACATAACTTCTTGCAGATTATACGATGTTCTTATAATGGCATATAATATGTATAACGTATATGAAAATTTCTCCCTTGCTTTTTTAAAAACCCATTTACGATTCTTCATAAAAATTGCACATATATGAGACATATATCCTCTGAATGATCACAAAATAAAAAAGGAGGATCAAGTCGTTGTGAACTAAAGTAAATTCACTCAAAGTTGAAGAGGACATTTTAGATATTGGGCTGTAATTTTGTCAAACAAAACCAAATCGATCTTGCTTTAATTGATGATATTATCTCAAGTAGTAAAAGCTAATAATGTATAGGGAAGCCCAGGTACGGAAGCCAAGGGGGGTCAAAATTCAGTAGCCGGAAAAAAGCATGGAGAAAGAAAACCTTAGAAAGCTAAGATAAAAAAAATAATAATTTAAGAAAAAGAGAGAAAGGAGAAAGAGAATTATAAGGCAAAAAATTGAAAATTTTTGAAGGGGGTGTTAATTGTACCGCTAAGATGATGTTGCAGAAGTTGCAGTGAACATAACAAACACGTTCGGAGGCCATCATGTCCAGTGACATTTCTTTTTTGGTGCTTAAAATTTATGGGATATATAGCCGGATCAGGGTGAATTATTAAAAGTTTGGAACAACAAAGAGATAGAGAAAGGGAGATTGCGAGGGATTAATATAAAAATAAGGAAATAAAGAAAGCCATAGGAATAAAAAGACAAAGAAGAGGAAAATAATATTCTTTCATAAATTTGAATATATATAGAGAGAGAGGGATGTACCAAAATAAAAATAAAAATAAAAACCTCAATAAGAGGAGGGTAAGGTCTGGTCGGAGAGAAGTGGGGAGTGGATGTAGTGGTTTTTTGTGATATGTCAAGAAAGAAAGAAAAGATGGTTTATGGTAAAGGTGGATTGTGGATTTATGAAAGAGAGAGAGAGAGTGGGGGGCTGTTATGATTGAGAGAATCAGTGGGTGGAAGTGACCCATCTCTCTAACCATCCTGGCTTTCTGTAGCGGACGAGGGGGGCGAGATATTAATGCTTGGAATGTTTAGGGATGAGAGAGATACAGATAGAGAGGGTTAATATTATTATGGGGGATGAGAGAGGGAAGTTTATGGGAACAAGAGTCATGCTTGGAATTCTAAAGGTGTTTGGCATAGCGTGGTTTGCATCATTAACTTAGTTATAAACAGTATAAAGTTTCCACCTGCTACAGTAAACAGAAAAAAATTACTATAGTGTAAACATCTCACATGTTACAATAAAAACAGTTCTAACCAATAGTTATACCACCATACCAAACACCCTATATGTCATGTAATTTTGCGCACGTCTGTCAAAAGGATCAAAGAGAGAAGGTGCTTTGGCTAATTACGATTGTTATTTTTTTAACTATTTTTTTTAGGTTATTAACATTAATAGCTCTTGAATTTTTGAATCTTTATTTTATCTTCTAAACTATAAAAAACATCACTTTGTCTTTTGAACTTTCTAAATTCCTCACTTACCTCATTTCATCTAATTTTCTATTTAAATAAAGGGAATTATACCTACATGATTCGCATATAGGTCATAAAAACAAAACTTAAGAGTGATAAAATTTTTTTTTTTGTCCTTACAAGTAACCCACATGCAGATCACATGAGCTTAATTTCATTTATTTGAGCGAAAAATTAGATGGAATGGGCTACATGAGAAGTTTTGAAACTTCAAAGAACAAAGTGTGAATTTCAAAGTTTAAGAAACAAAGTGGAAGTAACCCCAAGGGCCATCAATATTAATAATTCTAAAACCAAATATAAGTATAATTTAAAAGAATTGTGTATAATTGAGAGGTGGCAAAAAAAAAAAAAAAAAGTTATTAACATTGAAAGCTTCTAAAATTTGGGGTCTCCCCCATTTTTGCTCCCTGAACTTTAGAAATCATCACTTTATCCTCTGAAGTTTTAAAACTTCTCACTTAGCCCCTTCTATGTTATTCTCCATTCAAATAAATAGAATTACACTGATGTGATCCACAAATGAGTCACTTGTGAGAACAAAAATGAGATTTATTACTCCCAAGTTTTAATTGGGTGATACATGTGCGAATCATATGAGCTTAATTTTATTTATTTGAATATAAAATCGGATGAAAGGAACTAAGTGAAGAATTTTAAAAGTTCAAAGAGTAAAATAGTGAATTTCAAAGTTTAAGGGATAGAAGTAAGGGAAATGCCAAAGTTCAGGGGCTGCTAGTGTTAATAAAACTTTGTTTTATATATGTAGGCAAACATATGGATAGGCATGTTTCTTATTAAGATCATTGATCACAGCTTTTTGAAAATTAATAAGCTAAGTCAATTTGTCCCAGCTTTGTCAATTTTTTTAACTATGAAAACTTCATTTCTTTTTGAGTAATTGCATAATTATCAAACTGTTTTCCTTGAAGACCAGTGTAAAGGGCTACGTAATTAGAAACCTTGTTGTTACCTTCTATTTCACAAGGATCTCTATTGTCATCCTCTTTTATATCCACCCAAGACGCTCTTGTCCTCTTCATCTTCTATATAAATTTATGGGATATTTACCTCGTTCTATCTTCTATTTTAGATTAATTTAAAAACTATACTTTTAGTTTTTGATCTCATCAAATACATACCTTTAGATTTAATTTAATATATGAATTTATACCTTATATATAACTCAATTAATAGTTGATTTTGACCTTTATAATGATAAAATTGTCCTTAAATAAAACAAGGAAAAATTAAACTTAAAAAAAAGAAAATGAAAACAAAAACGCACAAAATACTCATTTTGGAATGTATTTTATACATTTTTTAAGTAGAAAAAATTAGTATAAAGATTTTTACAGCTCTTAAAGTTCTCATATTTATCCATTTGATGGTATTTTGTTTAATTTTTTAGTCAAAATTGAATAATGATTAGAAAAATGTATGAATTTGTGTATTAAATCTAATTTGAAGGTATACATTAAGTAAGATAAAAAATCAAACATATAATTTTTAAATAAACATAAAATATAGGGTATAAAATAGTAAATAGCCCTAAATTTATACCTTGTTGCCTTAGGACTACCTGTTACATATGAGTTCTACATCATTGAAGTAACACCATTTTCAATAACTACACTCATCTTATTGGTTGTAGTTTCACTGATTTTATCATTGTCATAATCCATCAGCACATTCTCATCAACTTATACTACAAAAACCTAGACTTTTAATCACAACAACTTTTAACAAAATTTTTAGTCGCAACAATATATTATAACTAATATGAATTTTATTGTGATTGAAAGTTTTAGCTACTACGTTTTAGGTCTTGGAAATATCTATGGCTAAAAATAGCTAAAAGTTTTAGTCATAATAAAAATTGAACTAAAGTTGTGACTAAATGCATATTAGTCACAACAAAATGTTGTGTCTAAAAAGTTTTGTTAAAAAATATTGTGATTAAAAATCTAGTTTTTTTTTTTTTAGTGTTAATCAGCTTTGTTAGATTTGTGATTAATGATCATCCAAAACTTGAAGATCTTGATTTTCTGTATTAATGGCTTTTGACCTATGTTCATTGCACAATCTTTTTTGAAAAAATATTTCTTTTGCAAAATCTTTTTGGAAAAAATGCTTCTTTTTTCTTTTTTTTTTTAATGCATTATTCTAATAACAACTACCCAATCAATTGCCAGCGAATCTTCATTATAAGCAAAAAGAGGGTATTTTTCATATTCAATAGTAATGAAGCATGAGATTTTGTCTATTTCAACTATTAGATCATGTTAGATTGGAGGGAAACGAATGGAAAGGAAAGGAATGAAGGTTCATTCAGATGTTTGATTGGTTTTTGGAAAAGAAATAGTCATTCAAAATAAAATGACTTTTTCTTCAAATGGCTGAATCATCATTCCTTTCTCACATGAGAAAAATCATCATTCCAAGCTTTTTTTTTATTGTTTTTCATAATTACCCATGAATATTATAATTACTACTATTATATTTATATTAATAATTACGATCTAATTAATATAAAATTATAATATATTATATACTATATTGTAATTATATCTAATAATATAATAAATTAAATATAATATAACATAATATAATATAGTTGTAATATTGTAATTAATTACATTGTAATTGTATTAATAATATAATGTAACAATTATGATATATTATATTGAAAATATAATAATTAATATAATTAAAATATTGTTATGATATTATAATTCCAATATTATTATCTATCATTTTGTATTATATACTATAATTACATAATGTATTATAAAATTATAAATATAATTATATTTAAGATAAAATATAATATATCATTATGTTAGTATAATATAATATATTCATAATATAGTAATTAGATAATAATTGAATATTATTATTTTTCATGTAATATTATATTTTATATTTTACATATTATAACAATAAACATATAATTATTATATTATATTAATATTATAATTACATTTTATAATATTCTATATTATTAACAATTATCATGATATTATTATATTGAAATTTCAATAAGAAGTCCCAAAGTTTGTTGACAGATTGATCATCCAAAGGAAAAAACACTATAACACTTCTTTTTCATTCCTTTTTACTTTTGGCGTTAAATGGTTGGAAGTTAGACTGAGATGTCTTGAGCTTTTGTTGGTATTCATTTTGCCTTGTTTAGACTCATGGTGTCCACTTTCTAGATTTTGATGAACAAAAGCAGGTCAGATGGAAAACCCACAATCTCGACAAGCAATTTATGTATCAAAAAAGGACATAAATATTAGTGTTATAACATAAGGGTAATTTTGTTAACATGAAATTATTCATATTCCACTCCATAGTATTCCTAAAATTACATCTAAATAGATTAATCGAATTTCACTACTAGAAATTTGAGATATTTAACGATCTTTTTTCAAAAACCATCATGATAAAGGAAAAAAATATGAGAAGTTATGCTAAAGAAGACAAAAACCATCATGGTAGGGAGGACAGTATACCAGGATAGTTTTTAGAAAAACCGTCTTGGTAGGCTTAGCCTTTCACAACGGTTTTTTAAAAAACCATCGTGGTATGCTCTATCTTACCATGATGGTTTTTGAAGAAAACCATCATGGAAGATGACTTAAAAGTCATTTTCCCAGCTCAACAATCAAACAAAAATCACAAACCTAGCTTTCAAATACACATCTAGAACCTTCCAAAACTGGTGCAGTTGTCCCTCACCGCCTCCGTCCTCCTCAATCTCCTTCCTAATTGTAAGGTTTTATTAGAAATTGATAAATTCGTATTGCTTTTGTTGTTTATTGATCCATGTTTATTGTATTGTGGATTGGTATGATTAATTTGTTTTATGCATATGATATATGATAATTAGAATATTATGAGTATGTGTAATTTGTGAAATTTTTTTTAATTAAATTGCACTATTTATTATTTTGATTTAGGAACTTGCAAAATGGATAGGAAATGGATGCTGGATTTTTAATTGTCTAGAGCATATGTGAATGGTGTGGAAGAGTTCTTAGATCTTGCCAAAACTCATGGCAATGGTGATAAAATTCAGTGTCCTTATATTCAATGTAAATACCATAGGTCTCATTCAATTCTAGTTGTTAGAGGATATGTATTCCAAAATAGAATTATAAGTAATTATTAAACATGGCATTTTCATGGCAAGTCTAAGTTCAATCCAACTTTAGTAAGTAAAAAAAAAAAAGAAGCAATTATGGAAGATAATATGTATGATCACGACAGTATGGTTAACAGGGGTCAATAATTTAGAAGAACACTTCTTACACTGTTCGGATTTATTTGAGACAATGAGGAATGATACCGAGACACTCGTCTATAAGGGGTGTACCAATTTCACCAAATGGTCCACTTTAGTTAGATTGTCGAATTTGAAAGCATCGGTTAGTTGCATGGTCTAATTCTAGTTTTATAAAGCTTTTCTAATTTCTAGGAAGGCTTCTACCAAAGGGTAATTTTATTACCAACTAATATATATGAGGCTAAGAAGACTTTGAGCACTTTGGGAATGGAGTATGAGAAAATTCACGCTTCTGAAAATGATTTTGTTCTTTATAGGAATGAGCATAAGGATGAGAATTATTATCCAGTTTGTCAGCAATTAAGGTGGAAGAAAGGAAAGGAGCCAAAAGATGGTAAGAATGGAGTGCCAGTGAAGGTGTTATGGTACATTCCACCGATATTACGTTTGAGGCGTTTATTCAGAAACGTAGAACATGCCAAGAATTTGACATGGCATCATGTCAAATGGGTCGATGATAGTATGCTTAAAAATCCAGCGGATTCACCACAATGGAAGACTTTTGATGCCAATCATCTAGACTTTATTGCGGATCCAAAAAATATACATTTTGCTTTGTTGATAGATGGAATAAACCCATATGGTAACATGAGTAGTAGGCATAGCACTTGGCTTAATACTTATTTACTACAATCTTTCTCCAAAGATGTGTATGAAGTGGAAGTTTTTAATGTTGTCTTTATTGATTTTGGGAACCAGGCAATGACATTCATGTCTACTTAGCACCGTTAATCCATGACCTAAAAAACTTATGGGAAAATGAATTGAAGTTCTAGATGCTTACCAAGAAGAGACATTCACAGTCTGTGTAATATTGATATGGACAAGTAATGACTTCCCCTATATGGTAATTTATATAGTTATTTGGTGAAAAGTTCTATTGCTTAACGTATTTGTATGAAGGAAACTTCTCACAAATGTTGAAGAATGGTAATAAAAATAGTTTTTCTTGGTTGTAGAAGATGGTTGCCAAAAGATCATCATTACCGCAAACAAAAGAAAGCCTTTGATGGCATCATCGAAGAAAGAGACCCTCCTCGTCCTTTGATAGGTGAACAAATATTTGAAAATGGCAAAAGATATAAAAGTGGTATTCGAAAGGAGAAAGTAAGGTAAGGACGAGCAACTGATTATATGAACCATGGAAAAAAAGATCAATCTTTTTTTATCTTCTATATTGGAAGACATTTTTTGTTCGTCATTGCTTGGATGTTATACATATAGAGAAAAATGTTTGTGAATCCATAGTTGGCATATTGCTTGACATTCCAGGCAAGGCTAACGATAGTGAAAAAGCAAAGTTGGATCTCATGGAAATGGAAATTAGGCCTAATTTGTTTCCCAAAAAAAGAGGGAACCGCATTTAGTTTCCTTCAGCGAAGCACACGTCATCAAAAGCGGAAAAGAGAAAGCTTTATGAATGGCTTGCTTTATTGAAAGTGTCAGATGACTATTCTTCGAACTTTAAAAAGTTAGTGACGGTAAAGGATTTGAAACTTATTGGCATGAAAACACATGATTGTCACGTGTTGATGCAACAATTACTATCACTTGTATTCCAGGAAATTCTAACAAAGGATGTGCGATTTACAATTACCAAGTTTTGCTCGTTCTTTAATTTAATATGTTTCAAGATAAATGATTCACTTATGCTAGATTCACTACAATCAGAGTTGGTGCAAACCTTATGCATGGTTGAGAAGTATTTTCCATCAGGATTTTTTGACATCAAGGTTCCTCTGACGGTACACTTAGTATATGAAGTTAAGTTATGCGGACCAATGTATTTGAGATGGATGTACCCACTTGAAAGATATATGAACGTTTTGAAGGGCTATGTGAAGAACCAAAATAGGCTGGAGGGATGTATTGAAGCAAGTTACATAGCTGAGGAATCGGTTGAATCTGGCCTCGAGTACTTGTCCAATGTGTAAGCAATTGGGTTCCAAAGACAATAAACATTGAGGCTAGGGGACTATCTATTGGTAATCCTTCCTCAGTAAATCAAGGGGAATAGGAGCAAACTTGTCTTTATGTCTTGCACAATGCAAATGAAGTAGAGCCTTTCATTGAGGTGCACAAGATCGAATTAAAAAAGACAAACCAAAAAAGAGCAAGAAATGAGAAGTGGTTGCAAGATGAACACAATCGGGCATTTCAGCTATGGATTAGAACACACATCTATGACAAGTGCCCCACATCACAAGTTATAGGCATGTCACAAGACTTAAAGAACCTGGCTAGAGGATTGTCATCGGTAGTTACATGGTATACGTCATATTCCATAAATAGTTACACTTTTTACACTCACAAAAAAGATAAAAGCATCATGTCCAAAATAGCGATGTGACTTTTCGTGTCAAAGCTATGCATATTTCTTCTGCCAAGGACAAGAATTTGGTATATGAGACCATGAACTACTTTAGTTTCCTTGAAGATATTTAGGAACTTGATTATAGAGGATTACACATAGCACTTTTTAAGTTTAAGTGGGCTGACAATAACTATGTTAAGATCCATAATGACGGCATAACGGTGGTTGATTTTGGAAGATTGGAATACAAGAATGATCCCTTCATTATGGCATCATAAGCAATTCAAGTTTTTTATACAACAGATCCTTAATATTTGAAATTGTCTCTAGTTGTCCCGATGAAGCCAAGCAGAGTTATTGACGGTGAAGAAATTTCTGAGGATTGCACGGACATTTCTTCATTCACAAAAGGATTGCCACTGATTGAAGAAATAGATGATTTTGAAAATAAAGTTTCACAATTGCTTCATGAAGATGTGGAATGGATATGTATTGAGGAACCAATGAAAAAAAAGAGAAAAAATGAGTATCTGTAAACAAATTTGTGTTATTTTATTTCAATATATGTCTTTATTTCATTTTTCATCTTTTTTTTAAGGTAAAGGATATCTATTTATAGTTATATTTGTGATGATAACAATAAAAAGTAAACATTCTAAGCCATTGGATGCTTAACACATAGGCTAGCTACCCTAGGCAGAGGAGAAAAACTTACGTAGGCAATGATGTTAGACCAATTTTTTACAACGGTTTTTCAAAAAAAAAATCCTAAAAATTGATATTCCATGACTTTTTTTATAAGAAACCGTCATGGAATGTAAAGCTTACACGACAGTTTTTAAAAAAACCAACATGTAAGAGAGACATTACATGACAACTTTTTAAAAAACCATCGTATAAGACCTTACAATATGTGACAGTTTGTACAAAAACCGTTGGGTAATGTGGGTCCTAGGGGTTTATATTTTTTAAGCATCATGTGCCTCCCCCCATATTGAAACTTGAGCTCTTATCTCAAGCTCTCTCTCTCTCTCTCTAACTTGAAGTCACTGTTGACTTCTTGTTGCCCTAGTGTAAGTTTTCTTCTTCTCTTTCTCTCTCTTCTCTACCTCCCCCCCTCTGCCCTTGCTCCTCCCCCACCCTACCCACCCCCTCCCTTACCCTCTTGGTCCTTGGCCTCCCACTCTGCCTCTCCCTACCCCCCTCGTCCCTCCCTTGCCTCCCCCCCCGGTCCCTTCCCCCGCCTCCCCTGTCCCACCCCCATCCCTCTCTATATCCATATATAATTATATAATTTGGATATATATAATATATCATTATATTATTTGATTATATATGATTATATTATTTGGATATAAATAATGCATGCATGCATGTATCTATCTACGTATGATTAAATACTTATAATCATATAAATGGATATAAATAATAAGAATGGATATAATATATGATTAAATATACATGATGATTATGAATAATGTATGTATGTATATATGTATGATTATATACATATAATCATATAATTGAGATTTTGTGATTTTATGAGAAATGGATATGTGATTTTATGCGATATGTGATTATGTGATGTTGTGATTTTGGTTATGTAATTTGTAAAATGTGATTTTGTTAACTTTGATTAGGAGAGTTTGTGATTTTGTGAGAAATGGATATACGATTTTATGTAATATGTGATTATGTGATGTTGTGGTATTGGTTATGTAATTTGTGAAATGTGATTTTGTTAACTTTGATTATGAGAGTTTGTGATTTTGTGCAACATATGATTATCTGATGTTGTGATTTTGTTAGTCATTAGAATAGGTAAACATGTCTCAAAAGAGTGATAATGACCACTATAAGGAGGACGTGAAGAATGCATTCCATCTTCCTCTCAATATAGCAAGGCAAAACAAGTTAGTATGCCCTAAAGACGCACCAAATTCGATCCTAAAGTAGATTTTAAGCAAAGAGTTATTTGGATGAAAAAAGTTCATCAGATGAAAAAGAGAGGTTTAAGAATATAAGTGACGTTTGATTCAAAAGGCCAACTAGAAGGTGCACCTAGCAGGGAATTAAGCAGTTAAATTGGAGTCCTTAGTCGAGAATACATTCCTACATGGATTAAAGATTGGAGGACTAAGGATTTAGACCAAGTAAAAGAGGCGATTTGGAGAGAGATTTATGAAGCTTTCACAGTTGAAGGGTGGTATAGGAAAAAAGCTTTGAAGGTTTATGGCAAATTAGCAAAGGGGTTTACATCCGATCTCTATGTTACTTTTGTGAAGCCCAACATTTCCATTTTGGAGGACTATGAAAATGTATATAAGCGGCCTCTTACAGTAGTACACTACTACCCCTCTATAAACAATGACGATTTGGAAGCTTTTGTGAAGTATTGACAATCATCTATCGAATTCCAACTACTATCAGCTAACATAAGAAAAATAAGAGTAGAAAATGAATACAGTTCTACGGTTGGCCGAGACAAATATAGATACCTCAAGCAATCCTTGGTACATTATTATCTTATTTGTATTACATAAGTTGATTATTCTGTCATTAATATGTTACTAACATTACATAATACAGTTAGCTGAGACGGGCGTGCTACCAACACATAAGGAGTTGTGGGTAAAATCACGTCAAGATCCCAATGGATAGTTTAAAAATTCGAGAATAGCACAAATTAGGAACTTGATTGTAAGTTTATTGAACTCAAATTATTAATTTGTAATTTAATAACTATTGAAGGATATTAAGAATAACTTGGTTTGTTATTGTTTTACAAGATAAGTACATGATGCAACAAAGTCAAGGGACCTTTAGTCTGTCAGTAACAATGACATATTGATGAGGGCACCACATTCAGGACATGTTCGCGGTCAATCAAAGTATGTGAAGTAGTCTCAATACTTCGACCTCCAACCTAGTTCAAAATTCAACTCCCACATGTCAAAGATGTAGATGGAAATTACAGAACCATGAGGTCTTGTGACGAGTTCATTTCCCAAGGACGTGCCAAACCGATGGATGATAGCGTCTCACAATGCAACAGCTTCAAGGCTACCTGTAACCCTCCCAACAATGTAGCAAAAGCTCCACAAGCTCTAGAAGGCCAATTGTCACCTCATCGTTAAGAGCCCAAACAATATCCAAAATGTAGGCTCTTTGTTGATAATAGAATTAGTGATGGGTGTTTACTTATTGTGCTTGGAAAGGCATGGATAAAGAGTCTTCCAACTGATACAATCCATGGAAGACCCTTAGGAGACAAAACTTATACGTTAGCATTATTACCATTAGAGTTAAAACAACTGAATTGTCTATTACAACATTTGAAGCAACAACTATGGGTGAAGCTACCGGAAGCTTCGTCACATGGCCAAAGAGGTTAATTGAAGTCATCGCAATGACAAAGACGAGTCGAGTACCTAGCCATATTCCACAAGATCTAGGGAAAAGAAATGGAAAAAAAAAAAAAGAAAAGTTGTACAAAAGCAAGACAATCACGACCTAAGGTAGAACAAGAACAACCCATTAAGAACAAGCCACTGCTTGTATTTAACTTCTCTCCTGCACCTCTAGAATTTAAGCAATTGGCTTTGTATGCATATTCTTTCATGTGTGATGGGTTGATCATTCAGTGCTCGATACCAAAAAATATCATTGGCAATGAATTGCCAATCTATGTGGGGATTTGAAGACGTTTACTACATCATCACCTTTGATCAAATCAGGGTGAACTGTATACTGGTATACCTTAAGTAATAACTCTATCCTTAATTCTTACTTTTTTAAATCTGAGTAGAGTTGTAAGGTGCTTTCAAATAATTGAGTGCATTGTTTTTCATAATTGTTTTCTAGTAGAATATTATGAATTTCAAGGCAAGGCACATAATTTTGGCTTCATATCTCTGACAATTGTTTCAAGTGTTGCAAGAGATCCATAGAGTAATTGCAGAGAGTGCACCACATCGCTCCTTTACGTATGAGCTCAAGCACCAAAGGGGAAATTATTCTTTATGCCATACAATGTTAAAGAACATTGAATGTTGGCATTTATTTCACCATGGGAGGACCAAATATATTGGTTTGATCTCCTCGAACAACCACCACGTGAGGATTTCCTATCACTCATAAGATTGTAAGTATCAATGTTTCTTATAAAATTAAATATGTTAAGTTTTACATCATTGTATTGTCTATTAACTTATTTAATCATGACATATTATTAGGATGCTTAACGTTTGGAAACTTCAAGTTGGAAGCGGTGTAACATTTCAATCAAACGGAATGCTACATTCAAAACATAAGTGTCCAAGACAACAATGAAACATAGAATATGGTTTTTTAATCTATGTTTCATGCGAGGTATAATTAATAGTAGTACACAAGCCTAAGTAAAAAAGGAATTTTATATGCACACGGATATAAATGAAGTTAGAATTGAGTGGCACAATTTGTAAATAGGCATAGCATGTTTAGATAGAGATAGTAGATACATGATTGTGCAAAATAGTTCAAATATAAATGACTTTGTAAATACCTTGTAATTTCAATATACATCATTTTTTGTATGCAATTAGGACCTTATAGTAATGGATAACACACGAGACTAGACATCCTATAGGAAATCTAAAATTTTGGCAATTTTTTTGTGCAAGACCAATTTTTCACGATGGTTTAGCCAAAAACCATCATGGAAAACATACCTTACCAACTTTCCAAGATGGTTTTTATAAAAACTATCATGTAATGCTTTGTTTCCATGATGGTTTTTACAAAAACCGTCATGGAAAATTTCCTCTATCACAACGGTTTTTTCAAAAATTGTTGTGAAAGAGGTCCCATGAGACACTTCAAATTGACGCCCATTCTGAGGATCCACGATGGTAAAAAACCATTGTGAAAACTTGATTTTGTACCATGATAGAGGTTTTCACGATGGTTTTTTAATTGTCGTGAAAGTTTTCCATGACGGTTTAAAACAATTGTGGAATTCCTAGTATGTAGTAGTGTTTGTTTTCTATTATATTCTATTACCATTCCTATTCTCATTACCATTACCATTCCATCAGTGCAACCAAATGCACCCTTAAAGTTTCTTAAAAATTTTCAGCTACATTAAAGCGGATTGTAGCAAAATGATAAAAATCACTCTCCAACTTAGGTCTATCAATCCTTAGAAAAACACCAATACCTCGAGCTGTGCCAGAGTTTGTCTATAGATGCCAATATTCTGATATGAGATCAAGTCATTGGGTCAAAACCTATAGATTTTCTCCCTTTTGATAAGAAATGATACTTCTAGTAGTGACAACCATGAACAAAAATTTTGCAAATTTTCTAAAATTTTGATCAAAATTTTGATTTTTTGAGGTACTAAAATATCTTTTGGCTGTAAAATTATTTCCGTTAGAATATCTATAAATATTAGTAAATCAGTTGACATATGGATATCAATATGCATTTAGTGTAATTTTTTCAAAATTTTGAGAAATTTCAGGAAAATTTTAGAGAAATTTTGGTCATTATAAAAAACTAAAAATTTTAGTTGTTCGAACTTTTTTTAAAACGAATAATAATTACTTTATTAATATTTTCTAGTCTATATGATTGAGTCTGTCCTCTAGTAACAAACTTTGATGAGGAATCTTTTCATTCGAGGAAATACACTGAGAAAAGATCACCAAACCTATATATGGTATGTTTGTAACTATATTCAACATTATTCAGATAACATGTTATAGTACAATATTGCTTGAATCAAGATGACATCCCATACATGTTTGAACCTCTTAGAACTTCCTCTTGGGTTTAAGAAGTCGAATACATGTATACAGTTTTTTTGCTTATTTATGTATCTTTTTTATGTTTATTATACCCTAAAGTATCATCAATATCATTAAATGTAAATTTCTATAATTTTCATAATTTTTTTAATATTTCCATACATATCAATCTTTGCGGTAAAAATTTCATAAAATTGAAGGATTGAAATTTCTACCAATACCGGTATTTTTATCCTTGATGACAACACTAAATGTCCAAAGTTCCCACTAAAAGTAGAGATGATAAAAGTCGTTGCTCAAGGTTCCTAGCTAAAAGTATTTATGTTGTTGCTAAAAAGTAGTGATCTTTAATGACAACAAATAAAGCATTTTCCTTTCTCTAACAAATATGTATGTATGCATGCAAGTATACATATTGTTTTCCCCATAAATGGTCTATAAACTTTTATGTTTAACTTTAACTAACTAAGTTTGTCCCCTCCCAATAGAGTTACTTGTTAGGGTTTCTTTGCCATTCCCTTTATGCACCACCTCAGTGTGCTGTCTCAAAGGGCCAAAGTTCAACACCGGCCCTTGGCTAGTCTTTAGACTTCTGGCCCCATGATAGGTTTACAGATGGGTATGACATCTTTTTCCTTAACAATTTTGTGATTGTCTCTGGGTTTAGGGATCATGACTAGGTCAAGGGTCATGAGGTTGGGCAAGCGGATGGTGTGAGTGCATGTACTAGCAACCTTAAGTCTGATGCAATTTGGAGCAATGATGGCCAAATTTGGTTAGAAAGAATGTGAACAAGAAGTTTTTCCTTCTATCGACAGGTGACTAATGGGGGCTAGAAGGATCCTTTTTTTGTAAGTCTTTGGGCTCTATTGTTGGCAACAAATTCAGGTGGTTAGCAGCATTTGGCCTTCTTGCACTAGTAGTTGGGCTTTTCATCCAAGCCTTTTCATTCTTTTAGCTTTTGTTGTGACATCCCTCCTCTCTCAGAGATGTTATTAGGGTTTCAATAGGGATTATGGTTTTGAATTTTTTTTACAACCCTACGTGTTTTGTGTAAGTTTTGTTTTTGTCAAATGACGACGTTGATGTTTCCATCAGTTGTGTTTCGTTTGGATTTTCATTTGTAATAAGGGAAGTGGTTTTCCCATCTTCGGATGTAAGGTTAGGCTTTGATGCCTTTAGTCTCCCGATCTCGTCCAATCAAAGTTATCCATGTAATGCCCCCTTATGGATACACAATAATCATTACTTTTACCGTTAATATTATTATTTAGATATAATAATTCAAATAAAATACTTACACTTTAATAGATATCCTAGGAAAACATGCTTAATTTTTTTTTTAAAAAAAAAACTACTTACCAAACTTGCTTCTCTCACATCGATTAGCCCAATAGAGCATCTATAATGTTCGACTAACCGACCATCTACAGAAACAATTAGTTTACAAATATAACAATTTACTAAATTATGGGCATAGAAAACTTCAGATAATGTTTTAATCTCTAAATAAAAATACTTATATATGTAAATATATCCAAATAGTATAATCATACCAAAATAAAGAAACATGACCTAGTCCTCAAGAAACCACGATTAAGTAGATATTAAATAGTCTCAAAACATTTAAAAGGAAAATAAACCAAGTCTTGAATCAACATTAGTGTGGAAAGTAACATTAATAATAAAATCATTGTTCAAGTAATTAATTCTTTTCATGGCATCATTTTGTTTCCAATCTAACACCCTAGTGCACACGCCCTTCCCCATCCTCCACCTATTCCATATGCCTTTTACCTTTGCCTGCAACATGATATAAAACTAAGTATAAGCTTAGTAAGTATATTTTCTTATCTCACAACATAAAATATGAACTTTCATAAAAACATAACATAAGATCATAGTCATAAACATAATAGTGCACAAGGCACATGCTCATATACATATATATATATATATAACATCATCTTTCATTTAAATTTCTGTATTAAAAAATTATTCATTTTATCTTTAGGGCCCCGCGTTGCACCATAAACATAACATAGTTGTATGAAAGGAGTGAGGTAGCTAATTCTAAACCAAACATACAAGTTCATCTTACGGGACAGTCCACCTAGCGGTACAAACATGAACATGGAATGTGTAACGCTTAATTAAGTGTTACATATATATAGATATACCTTTAATATACTTCATCATTAAAATATCCGTTAAACCTTCTTATTGCAACAAGAGTTTTCATGAGAAGACAATATATAAAAACAAACTTAAAATATATCATAAAATATATTCTCAAAACTTTTTCGTAAATTTTTATCATGTTGCAGGTAAGAATGTACTTGCATGACTTGCTTGCTTGTTAAACCTTAAATCGGTGACATTGTCGCTATTCTCATTGCGCTCACCTTTTGGAGTGTTCATATCAATCATTCATATAATACATGAAATTACTATTCATGATCATAAATCATTTGATACTATATTACATCATCGTATATCATTCTTCACGAAACAAAGCATCTTTGAGTTATAAACATGCAGTTAGAGTCAAGAAACATAAAGACAAAAAACATGATTTTTATGAGTTATTATTAATTATGTTAAGTAAATTAAATTTTTATTTAGTAATATTGTAGATGACGGCCACGTGGGATCGATGTGCTCGGGATGTTCATGTCAAAAAAATGATAATAAACTTAAAGTATTTTTTAAATATTTTCAACTTGTTCTAAATTTATAATCTTTATAATGCTCTAGAATTATGTATGCTCTAGAATAATATTCTTGATGATGATATGAATTTTGTTGTATATTTTCTTATTTTTGTAATATTTATGATGTCATGATAATTAAATGTGTAGTATTTTTTATGATGTTAAGAACTTATATTATATAAAGTGTCTAAAAGAATAATGAGTAAATTAATATTTTTTGGGGTCATGGGAGCAAATATTATTGTTGCATATAAATAATTACACTGTTTTAGACCAATTTTTCACAACAGTTTATGTAAAAAAAATAAAATAAAATAGTGAAGGAGAAAAATTACGTGATAGTTTTTTAAAAAAATTGTCATAAAAGAACCTATAATACACGATTGTTTTTTTTTTTTTTTGAAAAACTATCGTGTAATGTAGGGGCTAAACTACAACATTTTAGCCCCCACTCTAATTTATGCTTGCAAGCTTCTCATAAAATTTTAAATTTCCAAACTCTCTTTCACTCTCAACTCTCAAACGCTCTCACTCTCTCTCTGTCTCACTCTGTCCCCATGCCCTGCCAGCTAGTCCCTCGTCGACCCAGTCCACCGGCAATTTACCAACCCCACTGCGAGCCAGTCCTCCACCCTTCATGTCTCAACCCTACGCGACTTCCTCGCCACTGCTACTCCCTCCCTCGCGCATCTTAAGGCTGCTACTCTACTGACAAAGTAACCCAACGACCCAACCTCGTGCAAGCCCATCTGCCGCTCCTCGCTCCTTTCAACCCTATGCCATTTCCATCGCCATTGCCGGAGAACTTTGGTAATGAATTTTAAGTGATTGTTGTTAAAATTAATTCTTAGTTATATAGTTTTCTTTTAATATTTATTGTCTATTTGTTTTTAGTGAAATTATTTTGGGTTTAGTTCAGTGATTTAGTTTTAGTTCTAGCTTTAGCTCTAAAATTAATTTTATGTTTAATTACTCTCTATGTGTTTGTATATATGTTTGTTGGTTTTGTTAGTTTTAATTTTTATTAGTTTTAGTATTATTGTTAGTTCTAAAGTTAGTGTTAGTTAGTTTTAATACTGCCAAAGTTTTAGTTTAGTTTTAATATTAATTACATTAATATGTTGTTTGACATTTAATTTGTGTTACTTTTCATTGGTGTTTTAATGAACTTTGAATAACATTTGGCATTTTAGTGTTGTCGTGATGCCCACCACATATTTGATAAAAAGCCTCTATAACTATCACTAGCAATTAGTTTTGTTACTTACTTTTGTTAGCTTAGTTTTAGTTTTAGTTTTGGCATTTAGGTTTAGTTTTTATTTAACATTAGTTTTATTTTCGTTATTTTTGTCACTACAAGGAAAGTTAATATAGCTGACAGCATATTTTACCGACGCCATGAGTGCGTCAGAGGCGTTTATATCATACTCCTCCCTTCATTCATTGAGTTGGAGGAATCTATAGGAAGCCCGCCCGTAGTGGCCAACTTTCACTCTTGGTGACGCCAATTGGCATTGGTAAATTCGCGCACAAGCCATTCCCGCGTTAGGAATAGCTGGCGCACTTTGACCAGTGAATTTCTGAGGCCAACTGGCATAGGCAAATAGTGGTCCCAAATTTAGGAGCCGAAAATTTTGTATTTACCGCTTAAACAAAAAGTGAAAAAAGAAAAATTAAAACAGTATCGATGCCACCTGACGTCGGCAACTTAAATCCATAAATAAAATTAAACCTTTATAATTTTACCAATGCGAAAATAAGAAATATATATATATATATATATATATATATATATATATATATATTGCCGATGCCTGTGGCGTTGGACAGGCGTCAGGAGTTTCTCGTTTAGATATTAATGTAGGAATACGACATCAATAATTATAGAAGTCCCTTTCTTCAAGAGTTTACAGGCTTGTGTCAAACATAAATGGTCGTTTTTTTCTTAAATAAAGAGACCGTTTGGTTTATAGGTTCGATTAAAAAATTTAAATAAAAATTTAAATTTTTATAAGAGAAAATACTGTAGCAAAATAATTCAAATTGTAATTTAAATCAACGAATCAAATGGGCTACAAATCTCCCAAAGTAGTTTTTTGAATAAATTTAGATGAAATACTAAATATAATTTAGTAATTTTTTATAGAAAAAAATAATTTCTTAATTGCTCCAGTATCTCACTTGTCTTGTACAAAATTGTCTGAGAACTTTCAGCTCTTATATGAATGTAAGTTAAATATTATGACACTTTTTTTTTTTGGTTTATAACATCGGTTCTTGTTAGATCCTCGTTCGAACGTTCAAGCGTGCAAAGCACGCTGGTTTAATTAGTATATGTACAATTGTCTGGATAAGAATGATCCAAATTTATTTATTGGCTCAAATTTAGTTTTGTAAAGTTACCACCAAATCATATCATAGAACCATTGAACTTTATCAAGAAAGAATTGTTCATATTTCCAAGCTATTGCCCCTCGGCTGTGCAATAGAATGTCTAAAGCAAACAACCTTTATGTTTTCTAAATTAATGTATGCTTGTTTGGTTAAAAATGTCATAGTGAATTTTGGTGTTTTCATTCAAACTCAAAGCTGAAAGCTTTTTTTCCCTAATCTGCAGATTGATTTTAGTGGGCGCCCTGTTTGTTTGTTTTGTCTCTGGCCTTGCTTGCTTTTGTAGACTTCTTGCCTTGTTTCGGTTGGATTAAAGAAAGTTTCAATATAGAAAGGAAAAAA
Organism: Artocarpus hirsutus; assembly: GCA_946598075.1. Lineage (NCBI taxonomy): Eukaryota > Viridiplantae > Streptophyta > Magnoliopsida > Rosales > Moraceae > Artocarpus > Artocarpus hirsutus. Next base: position 49,962 of record CAMOHE010044470.1, on the reverse strand, counting down.
AAAAGGAATAGAGTAACAGATCCCATGATTATCTTTTGGGAATTGGAAAATTTTTCGCCATTTCTTTTTTTATTAGTCTTGCCAACTTAACCAATAAATTGTGTGTTCTATACTACTTTCATTGACTTATTAGCTAAGTGCAATTAAATTAGGCAATAAATAATAAAATTTTTATAGGAAGTGATTAATGCATAAAAAATAGAAAACAATATTATTCATTTTGTAAAAACGAGTACTTAACAATTACTTCAAATAATTATAACATGATTAATTAGTAATTAATAATTTAAGATATTAATTAGCAATTAATAATTTAAGAAGGTGTATCGAAAAAAATTAAATAATATTCAATTAAATTGACTAACGTTTCAAAATAATTATTAGATAAAAGTGTTGCAAAAGGCTTTCATAAAATTTAATGAGTAAATAACATACAAGTTTAGCTATTAAATATGAGATAGTTAAAAAAAATAAAATGTGAATAAAAGTTAAAAACATTATATGTAAATTTATTAACAAAAATTAATAAAAGAACAAAAAAATATAATTTTTTATTAAAAATAACTATGACTAAAAGAATTAGTAAAAGAGGGTATGTGTTGACAAAATTGCGTAACTCGTAATAAAATTGTTGCTAACATTAAATGTGAATGTCAATGTAGTACTTCTAATTAACCATCACAAATTGTACATGCCTACTACTTTTGATGTTAATATATCAAAAGCAGTCATAAATTGCTTGTGTGCATTTTTTTATGACTTTAATTCATTTTGTATTGCATGCGTGCATTGCAAAGTTATCCTTAGACCCATTCGGAGATTTGTGAATGGCTCACGAATACCTGAATTTTCCTGTTTGTATAGTTTAGAATTAAAATATTACATGTTGATTGCCATTACCTATTTATTGTTCTCTTTAGTAGGGGTTTCACTATTTTTTCCTTGTTCTCCAGGTGTTTATAAACAGAGCATTTTGGAGAACTAAGAAAAATGCTGCTGAAATTTTTGCGCAAAGGGATCATTGGCAATGGACAACACAACACGTAAATTTCAATTTTGAATGGGACAGGGCCTTTCCCTTTAGATATAGAGTAAAGGTGGATATTAGGTTTCTCTGCATGTTCATATATTCTCACATAGTTTTTATCAATTTTTTTAGTTTATTACAAATGTCAATAGATGAGAGTTGGATATCCTTGCATAATTGATTATGTCCTAAGTATATAGCAGGAGCTTGAGAATTTATTCAAAGAACTCGGAATTATGCTAATCCATTGGGAAATATTAGATACCCATGTCATGATTGTGATAATGTATATCGGAGGTCGTTGAGCATAGTTTACGCTCATTTGATAGATAATGGGATGCAAGAAGTGTATAAAAAGAGAGACAAGTTTTACAAAATTCCTCATGCTTCAAGGAATAAAGAGGTTGTGGATGATGTTGAGCAGAGTAATGATTGTCAGAATTTGTTACACGATACTATTGGGGCTAGTTATGTTCAGTTGGAAAGCGATGATGTTACAAATCCAATGGACACATCAAAGAAGCTCCACAAAGATCAACTGATGCTGAAAAGTTTGATCAACTTTTTGAAGACATGAATAAACATTTATATCCTGGCTATAAAAAATTTTCAATGTTGACTTTTTTGGTCAAATTGATGCAAGTGATGGTCATGAACAAATGTACTAATAAAATGCTCGACATGACACTAAAATTGTTGAATGAGGCACTTCTAGAAGGAACAAAGTTACCAAGCTTGCATTATATAGCAAAATCATATTTGAGTGAATTAGGTTTGGGGTATGAGTCCATCCATGCTTGCAAATATGATTATGCTTTGTATTGGAAGGATAATGAGAAGTTAAAGAATTGTTTGATTTGTGGCATGTCATTGGGTCGTTAAAAGCACTACAGGAAAAATGATTCCTTACAAGGTATATTATGCTATTTCAGGTTGAAGCCTCGTCTATAGCGGTTGTATCAATCAAGGCATCTTGCAAAAGAAATGAGATGGCATGATGTTGGTCGTGATAAATAAAGGGAGTTTTAAGACATCCAGCAGATGCAGAGGCATGGAAGAACTTTGACAAGATGTACCCTGATTTTGCTGTGAACACTAGGAACATCCTTTTGGGAACATGAGTAATACCTATAGCATGTAGCTTGTCATTGTTGTTCCTTATAACATGCCACTTTGGAGGTGTATAAAGGAATCCGCATTCATTATGACATTATTGGATTCTTGGAAAAGGCATAGATGTCTATTTGCACGCATTGGTCAATGAACTCAAGGAATTGTGGAAGGAAAGAGTTCGAACATTTGATAGTGAGGAAAATGCTCACTTTCAAATGTGTGTCGAGTTGGTATGCACAATTAATAATTTCCCTACATATGGCAATTTATCTGGATGACCTACAAAGAGGTACATGGCTTGTCTGGTGTGTAATGAAGATACTTGTTTATGTTGACTTACAAGCAAAGTATGCTACACTGGTCATAGACATTATTTTGATAAGGGACATCCATTTCGTTGAGACAAACAGTTTGATTGCTTTGTTGAAAGAAAGGTTGCTTTGAGGGTGAGAAATTGAAAAGACATCTTAAGACAGTTAGAACATGTTATCTTTGTTCCTAGAAAGCATCCTGATTTTGGTGGGAAAAAATGCAAAGAAATTAGAATGAGCTTAATTGGACAAAAAAGGGTGTCTTCTTTGAACTTCCTTGTTGGTCAAAACTTGACTTGAGGCACAATCTTGATGTTATACATATCGAAAAGAATATTTGTGATAGTGTTCTTGGCATAATACTCGGCATTGAAGCGAAGTCAAAAGACACCAACAAAGCAAGAATAGACCTAGCAAACGTGAAGATAAGAAGAGAGTTGCATTTGCAAAAGTTCAGAGACAAGTGGGTTAAACCTCATGCCGCTTACACACTAACAAAAGATGAATGAAGACAATTTTGAGAATTTTTGAAGTTTGTTAAATTTCTAGATGGTTTTGCAGCAAAGATTGGAAAGATTGTTAATGTAACTGATGGCAAAATATTTGGTTTGAAGACACATGATTGTCATGTGCTTCTCTAGTAGTTGTTAGAAGTTGGAATTAGGCCGTTTATGATTGCAAATTTGGGACACACTTGGTGAATTTTTAAACTTTTTCAAATAATTATGCTTGAGGACTTTACATGTTAAAGACTTTGAAGACATGGAAAAAAGGATTACCATTGTTCTTTCAAAACTCGAGAGAATATATCCCCTACCTTATTGATATTGTGGTACACTTTGCCATACATTTGCCTCGAGAAGCTATTCTTGGCGATCTAGTTCATGCCAGATGGATGTACTTGTTTGAATAGTATATGAAAACATTGAAACAGTATGTGAGGAATAAAGTTCGTCCTGAAGGTTCAATTGTAGAGGCATATGTTGTTAATGAAGTATTGACATTTTGTTCTATGTATTTTTATGGAAAACCAAGAAGATTCAATCGCTAAAAAGGAAATTATCACTGGTTGAATAATACTTCTCAGGCAAAATTATCAGTTTTTCAACAAAGTGCTCATCCTTTAGGAAAAAAGGACTTAATCAGACTTGATAACAGGCTTTGGAAGGAAGCACATTGGTTTATCTTAAACAATTGTCTCAAGATCAGAGTATATCTTGAGTAAGTGCATCTATGTATCTAATTTTTTTTCCATAAATTAAGTTTGTCCTTAAACTATAGTTGAAATGAAATTGTACAATGAGCACATGAAGGAGTTACAGACATAATATTCTCAAGAATTGGAAAAAGTTAAAAAGAATAATTTCCTACTTGGTTTAAGAGATGTGTAATAATAGTTTATAAAGATATAATAAACTTACTATTTGTTATGATTTTAAGTTAAACATGTATTTTTGTTGTAAATTCTTAAATCTTCGGGCAAAACAGATGAGATGTATTAGTTTTCATACTATCTAGATCTTCTTGCTAGTTTTTATAGTGGATGTAATGTCAATGGTGTTAAGTTTCTAGTAAGAGAGCGTGATTCTAGAAGAACAACACAAAATAATGGAGTTTCTATACCTAGATCAGATGATGGGATACAACCTAATTACCTTGGTGTCCTAGAGCAAGGGATTGACTAATCTATGCCAAACATGATTATCGTGTCATATTATTCAAGTGTAAGTAGTTTGACACATCACCGTCGAGTAAAAACATCATTTATGAGAAGAAAATAAAAATTTTCTGTAAAGACAAATAGTGGTACAAAGATGATTTCATATTAGCATCCCAAGCTCACGAGGTCTTTTACATGATAGATCCACTCAAGAATGCACCATGGCATGTTGTTCAAAAGTTTACTCATAGGCATTTGTAGGACATTCCAACAGAGGAGAGTGTCGAGGATGATGACATCGTACAAGAAGATGATTCTTCAAATAGACACTTTGCTTTTATGGTGCATGAGATGAATGTACTATTAGTCCATCGCACTTATGTAGATCCAGATTTTTGTATTATTGATATAGATCGTTTGGTTAGAACATCTCAAGTTGATGTTGATATTGATGTATTGATGGATGATGAAATAGGTGAAACTCTATAAGAGTATGTTGATGATGAAGTGTGGGAAAATGATCAAAATGATTATGATAATGATGAGCGTATTGAATTATTAGATGAAGACAATGAATATATTATGAACATTTTTTAATGAGTATGCACTTTTTGACTTTTTTTTTTTTAAACAATATCTTTTATTTTAATCATAAGGATTTGAACTATGCCTTATGGTTGTACATATCATACATATCATAGTTTAAAAAAAAAAAATAGATTGCCCATTATGTTATCTTCACGTGGAGGAAATTACAATGATAACAATGATGCTCCTAATAATAATAATAATAACAACAACAACAACAATAATAATAGTAGTAGTAGTAGTAATGATAATAATAATGATAGTAATAATAGTAGAAAACGAAAGGGTAAGTACATAGGGCAAACAACGGAGAAAAGATTGAAGGACGCAAAAGGAGGCAAGCTAAGCATTTGATCAAAGCACTTGGTAGCCTAATTGTGACAACCATGGCAGTTGGTCTTAGGATTTAGGACAACTTGCTCAAACTTATCTACTGCATCAAACTGAAAAGACATTTGATCAGCTTGAGGAAGAAGTGAAAAACCCAATTTATGAAGGGATGTTGGTGAGCAGATTAATTTGCTTTTTCATTAAAAATTTCATTAGTTATATAATATTGATTACCAGTCATTTTTTGTGTAGAAGAGGTATCATTTTAAAATGACAGACCTCATCAAAAAGTCCATGCATTCACACATGGCACATCTACATGGAGATTAGCAATCTACTACATTGCATGGGTATTTTAGAGATATCAACAAAGAACTTAATTTAGAGATTACAAAGAATTTTCCCCATCCAAATGTTACTGATCATAATACTTAGAAAGCGCTTTGCAACCACTAGGCTATTAAAAATTAAATAGTTAGTTACACAATTCTCTTTAAGCCATTTATTTATATTTGCTAATGACAATATCTTTTTTACTCAATAATTTGTTTTGTTTTAGGAAATATCAAAGGCAAATTCAAGAATCGTAAGGCAAGAAAAAATTACAACAGCAAGCATGGATCAAAATCATAAACTACGTATCATGCTAGTTTGATAGGTAAATTTTTTTCATTCCTTATATTAATTTTTTTCTTTCATTTTGTCACTATAACTAAAATATTGGTATAGGTTGATCCTACCAATAATGAGTTCCTAAGTGACATAGCATTTTAGTAACAAATGTACTTTGATAAAGTTACGGGCAATGGTGTGATCCCTAAGTAGAGGTAGAGCATGTGAGCTACTGCGTTTAATTAATTATTTTGTGATTTCGCGATTAAAATAAGTTTTATGTACATTTCTTCTAACTATAATATTTTTTTTAGAATCAAATGGTAGTACTTTGCGATGCACAATCAAGCTAGTCTTCTAATACAGCATCAAGTCAACAACATCCTCTATCTTAAGAGGAGATTATTCAACAAGTCCATAAGCCTCGTTTTAGACACATCAAAGGGGTGAGGAGACTATTGAAAGTATCTTCCAGTCCTTGTGGTGCACAAAATGAAATTGTTGAAGTACAAGAGCTAAGGAACAAGCTTGATACACAAATAGCATTCATCGAGTACCTAATGTCTAAGTTAAACATGACATTCCTTGGATGGTTTGCTTTGTTCGATCCAACTTCCTTTCCACAACAATACACTTCACTACGACCATAATGCCCCATTCCACCAATGCAACAAAATTCTACCTCTTTGACATAATTAATCTCAATATCAATATTCAGCTCAACATCAATTCAATTCTCAACCTCCGAACATAACCCTTTACGAGAGGATGAAGCTTACTATCCTTCGCCTCATTATTTGACATATTAGAGACATTGTTAATATATGTTTATGTGTTATTTGGCATATTCCAAATGCTATTTATGTTTGTGATCTAGACTTATGTATTTTAAACTTAATCCTTTTAATATTAGCATTAATTTTAGTATTGTTCATGATTCAGTGTTTTAATTTACATTTAAAATCATTTCAAAAAATTACATTTAAATAGTATCACAAATAGAAATCAGAAAAAAAATGTTTAAATTTACCATGCTTTTTTAAAAAAAAATTGTAAATTAAAAAAAAAAAAGCTTACTGATGCCACAAAGGTCTCAGCAAGATTTAGCATTAAAAAATATCTTATTGATGCCATTTTGGTGTCCATAAGCTAAATTTGTGCTTGACAAGTAAATTTCATTATCGATGCCTGTAACACGGCCAATGCATCGAGAATTAAATTTAGCTATTCATAGTTCTTGTTGCTTCTAGTGACACCCAAATGGCATCGGTAATTAATTTTACCAATGCCTAGAGAATTTTACCGATGCGTTGACCTTGTTGGGAACTAATTTTTTTAATAGTCTGTTAATTTTATTAATTTGTTGTATTAATTAATTCTATTTACATTGTTTTATTGACCATCAATTGTAATTAGTTTACTATTTGTTTTAAAATTAAATCTATTAATTTGCTTGATTGGTTTATGTCAATTTATGTGTTTGTCTTTCGATGAGTATTTGGTTTAGATTAGGCAAAAATATAATAAGAGAGAAATAATGACGAGTATAATGAAAAGTATGATGAGTGTATGCCATTTTCCTTTCAATGTAGCAAGGGACAATGAGTGAGCAAGCTCCAACGAAAAAACTAAATTTGATCCCAAAAAGTTTGATCGGAGAACTACTTTAATTAAAAGAGTTCATGAGATGAAGATGAAGGGATTAAGAATAAAAGTCACCTTTGATGCAAAAGGTCAACTAGAAGGCAAAGCCGAAAATGAATTAAGCAATTGGATTTGAGCTCTTTGTTGAGAGCATGTTCCAATGTGGATCAAAGATTGGAAAACTAAGGACTTGGACAAAGTAAGAGATGTTGTTTCAAGAGAGATGTATGAAGGTTTCATAGTTGAGAATTGGTATCAGAAAAAAGCTATAAAGATTTGTGGTGAACTACGAAAAGGGTTACAATCCAACCTCTCTTTGTCACTTTTGTAAAGCCCAACCTCTCCATTCTAGATGACGATAACTATATACTTAAGCAGCCTTCTACGGTAGTATACTATTTCCCTTCTATAAATGAGGAAGATTAGGAAGCATTTGTTCGGCATCAATGTTTCGTTGAATTCCAACTACTATTGGCAAAAGCAAGAAAAATAAGAGCACAAAATAAATACGGTTCTATGGCTAGCAAAGATAGATATCGAGTGCTTAAGCAATTATTAGTATGTTTTTATCTTGGGCTTATTACATATATAAATGATTCTATCATTAATATTTTACTAACATAACAAAACACAATTAGCCAATGTGCGACAATCACGGGAGGAGTTTTGGTTAAAATCATGTCATGGCCCTAATGGACAATTTAAAAATCCAAAATATAAAACAATTAGTCAATTGATTGAAAGTTTGTTGAACTTAAATTTTTAATTTGTAATTTTATACTTTTGAAACATATTAAGAACAACTTGATTTGTTATTGTCTTACAAGATAAGTACATGAAGCAACAAACTCAAGAGGCCTTTAAGTCTGTTAGTAATGATGGCATGCTGTCTAGGGTATGAGGAAAACATGAACATTAAATTAAGGATGTGTTTGTGGTCAATCTAAGTATGTCAAGCAGCCTTAATTTCCAATTAAAATTAATGTTTGTCCAAAATTAATGGGTTTGGGTTTTTTATAATTTATTTTTCTGCCACTTATATTATTGTAATATAGAAGACGGAAGAATTTTTAAAGACCTGAAGTCCCAAAAAGACCTAAAGAATCAGTATCAACCGAAGAATTAGTACCAACAATTATGAGATAGTTAAAGATTGACGGTTTGAGAAACTGTTGAGAAAACATGAACAATAGAACAAAAAGCTCCAGCATTGGCTATATTGTAGGGGCGTGCTAAGATAATAAGAAAGCAGGGCCACACCAATCATGGCGTGCGGCTGTGCGCAGGCACTGAAGCCAAAACCCTAGGAGGGTTTTGTGCTTATTTTGACCATTTTCTATTTTATATTTTGATTTTGCCTTTTAGACATAAGATGACAATTCATGGAGAATTACAAGAAGATTCACACAAATATATATGACCGAAAATATAGAGTATTTAATCTATGTAGGATTAAAGACCTGAGAATGAATAACACATAAAGAAGGATACAATTTAAAGATTCAAGGATGAAGAATCAATAATATGTTTTGATTTATCTCTTGTAGTCTTTGATTTCTTTTCCCTAGGGTGGAACCATAATATTGCGATTGTTATTATTATTTTTCTTATAGCTTTGCATGATTACTTTCTTTGTCTACATTATAATATGATTTGCCATGTATGTTGATAACATGCCATATAGAATAGGGAGTGCCGCTCATTAAAAATTGTCCATGCATGCCTTTTAAAATAAAAACTTGATTTCAAAAGATTGAGTGGGAAAAAGTTTTTGAAGAGAGGACCTACGGCCTCCATCGTTGGTCCATAGGTAGCACATGGTGGTTCTAACCCCTAGGAAGGGACTTCATTATGTACTAGGTTAGATCTCACAGAGGATAACGTATTTTAGCATGATTTATCATTAGACACCCCTAGGTGATGATTATAAATCATGGATAAAATATTAAAACAATGGTTGTATACTCATGTTGATTTTATTATTAACCTCCCCTAGGAGCTTTATTAATAAAATTAATGGCCAAAAAATGATTATTAATATATACTGGATTATACGGGTCTTGGATGACATATATTAATCAGGAGAGGGTCCATGTTCCTAATTGAATTTGGCAAGTTTCCCTAAGGTGGCTTGTTGAATTCTGAGTTAGGAATTATCGTTGTTAGCTTGGGATATTTTCAAGGTTTGACACATAAACACATTCTATGTTTTACATGATTGTGTCATCTTAATAAATTATTATGGTATGTTTGGTTATGTTTGGGATATGATTCTTTATTATAGATTAAAAATGTCTAAAAGTACTTTATCATCAATACTTGACAAAAACCAATAAATCGGTGAGAATTTTAATGATTGGGAATGAAACCTAAATATCGTCCTATCCTTTGAGAAATTGAAATTTGTGCTGACAACTCTGTGTCCTCCTAAGCCTACGTGAGATTCCACTAATGAGCAAATCCAAGCATATGATCACTGGAAAGATGCTAATGATCAAACCCATTGTTATGTTATGGCCTACCATAAATAACATGCTTTAGGCTCAACATGAAGATTATGAGATTGTGAAGCAGATCTTAGATAATCTTAAGGACATGTTTGGAGGCCAAGCCCTAACAAAACAGCCAATGGCACTTCAAAAACTTCTAAACTGCAAACAAAGGTCAGAGGCTCCTGTGAAGGAGCATATGATGTTGGTCCTGGGTTACCTCGCTAAGGCTAAAACCAATGGAGCTAATATTGATGCTGATACATCATGACTATGGTCTTTGAGACTCTATATAAGGAGTTTATTTCATTTAGAGCTTCATTTAATTTGAGCAATAGACAGGATATGACCTTGACTGAGTTAATGAAGCTATTATAGATGTTCAAAAATCTGACTAGGTAAACTCTTGTGCGTAGTAAGGCTAACTTGGTGGGTGCATCCAGCTCCAATCCTAATCCAAGGAATGGAAGGAAGCAAAGAGCTGAGGATGGGAAGGTCGGGCACATGAAGAAGGATTACAAGAACTTCTTTTCCTGATGAGGTTGGTGTGATCTTTTGGTTATTAAAACTTGTTTAGTTAAGGAATCCAATGACACTTAGGTCATAGATTTTGGAGCAACTAATTATGTTTGTGTTTCTCTACAGGGGTTCAAAGAAATGAGAAGTCTGCTACATGAAGACTTCACGCTTCGGATAGGCGATGGATCCTTAGTATTGGCTGAAGCAATGGGAGACGTCCATCTTTACTTTGATAATTATTGGTGTTTATTTTTGCTAGATTATTTTATGTTCCTAAATTAAAAAGGAATCTAATCTCAGTAGCTTGTTTATTTAAAGACTCTTATGTAGTTTTTTTTAATAATAAAGTCGTGATTCGTAAAAACAAATCTTTTATCTGTAATGGATAGATGCAAAATAATCTATATTTTATCAAACCCAAGATGGACTTACTATTGAACACTAAGGTTAATGATAATAACTCTAAAAGACTTAAAACTTCTCACTCTAATAAGACTTATATTTGGCATTTGCGACTAGGTCATATTAACTTGAATAGGATTCAAAGGTTGATAAGGGATGGACCTTAAGTCACTTAAAGGTGGAATCTATACCACAATGTGAATCTTGTTTGGTGAGTAAAATGACCAAAAGATCATTTGGCTCTAAGGGCAATAGGGCCGAAGGGGTTCTAGAACTTGTGCATAGTGATGTTTACGATCCTATGAACATCTGGACACAAGAAGGGTATGAGTATTTCATCATTTTTATTAATGATTACTCAAGGTATGGATATGTGTATCTAATGCATCATAAAAGCGAAAGTTATGACAAGTTTAGGGAGTTTTGTGATAAAGTAGAAAAGCAATTGGGTAGACCTATAAAGGCACTTCGATCCGATCAAGGTGATGAATACCTTTCAAATGAGTTCTTGGGACACTTATTAGAGAATGGGATTCTATCTCATTTGACTGTGTTGGGCACCCCGCAGCAGAATGGCATGGTTGAGAAAAGAAATAGGAATTTGTTGGATAGGTTAGGTCCATAATGAGCTATTCTTCTTTGCTTTTATCCTTTTGAGGATATGCACTACAAATCGCATGTTATCTTTTGAACAATATGCCTACAAAATCAGTTCCTAAAACTCCTCATGAGTTGTGAACGGGGAAAAAGACATCCTTAATACATATTTGCATATGGGGATGTCTGGCTCATGTCTTGTATAAGGAAGCAAATAAGTTAGAAACACGTTTGGAATTTGTGTGTTTGTAGGATATCCAAAAGGGACTACAGGGGGTTATTTCGTTAAGCCAAAGGAAAATAAACTCATGGTTTCAACTAATGCAACTTTCCTTGAGGAAAGTTATATGGACAACTTTATGCCTCGAAGTAAAGTGGTGCTTAAGGAGTTGGCGAATGATTCAGTGTTGAAAAAGCAACCAAACTAGAACAACAACCTAAGGGGCTTTGGCGTAGTGGGAGGATCGGGCATTAGCCGAAGAAGTATATGTTCAATGGCGAGGCCTTCTTGGCTGAACTGATTGAACATGACAAGGATCCTTATACTAACGAAGAAGCTATGGAGGTTGTTGATACGAAACTCTAGACAGAAGCCACGAATACAGAGATGAAGTCTACAGAGACTAATTGGGTCTAGGAGCTTGTGGAGCTTCCCATAGAGGTAAAACCCATAGGGTGTAAGTGGATCTACGAGAGAAAGAGAGGACTAGATGGAAAAGTTGAAACTTATAAGGCTAGACTAGTAGCTAAGGGATACACATAAAAGGAAGGAATAGATTACGAGGAAACCTTTTCGCCAGTAGCCATGCTTAAGTCCATCTGCATTCTCTTGTCTATATCTGCCGCTCTCGACTACAAGATTTAGCATATGGATGTCAAGCCGGCCTTTCTAAATGGGTATCTTGATGAGTCCATTTATATAGAATAGCCAGATGGGTTCAAGGCTAAGGGTTAAGAGGGTAAGGTTTGTAAGCTGCTAACGTCAATTTATGGACTTAAGTAGGCTTCTCGTTCTTGGAACATAAGGTTTGATCAAGTGATCAAGACTTATGGGTTCGCACAAAATGTGGATGAACCATGTGTTTACAAACATGTTAAGGATGGGAATGTGGTTTTTCTACTGCTTTATGTAGATGACATTCTGCTAATTGGCAATGACATTGGGGTATTGTCATTGATCAAATTATGGTTAACAAAGCAGTTTGGCATGAAATACTTGGGAGAAGCTAATTTTGTTCTCAGTATCCAAATCTTTTGGGATAAGAATAATAGAATGATAGCTTTATCCCAAGCAGGCTACATAGATAAAATTCTCAAACGGTATGCCATGCAGGATTCCAAGAAAGGTGGGCAGCCATTTAAGTCTGGAATTACTCTTTCTAATAAAGACTCACCAAAGTCCAATGAGGAAAGTCAATACATGAAGAAGGTGCCTTATGCTTCGGCAATGGGTAGTCACATGTATGTCATGTTTTGCGCATGATCGGATATTAGTTAGGTAGTCGGGATAGTAAGTCGATTTTAGTTGGATTTAGGACCTAACCACTGGGTTGTAGTGAAGTATATTTTTAACTGCCTGAGAAGCACTCATGGGTATATGCTTTTGCATTTGGGTGAGGATTTAACACCTCTAGGTTCGAGAAGATCGACTACTTGTTTTGTGTTTACTTTGGGTGGTGATGCCATTGTTTGGAGAAGTGTTAAGCAAGATTGCACTTTGGATTCAACGATGGAGGCCGAGTATATGGCAGCTAGTGATGCTTCAAAAGAAGTAGTATGGCTTCACAAGTTCCTTGGAGATCTTGAGGTAGTTCCTAGTATAGATAAGGTGATATCGCTGTATTGTGATAATACTGTAGCCATAGCTAATGCTAAGGAACTAAGATTTCATAAGAAGAGTAAGTATATTAATCAGAAGTATCATGTGATAAAGGACTTTATAAAGGGCAAGCATGTCGCTGCATGTAAAATATCATCCGAGAACAATTTAGCTAATCCATTCACAAAGACCCTAACCACGAGAGTTTTCAAGAGGCATGTGGAAGCTATGGGATGCAGTATTTGTCATATTTACTCACTTAGTGCATGTGGGAGACTGTTAGACATGTATGCCCTAAAGGGTGAAAATGTAATATGTTTTTGGAGACATTTTTTTTATAAAGAATTTATTCATTATTTATATACCAAATTCTTGTCCTCTTTGCAACATATTTGTTGAATGTATGATAAGCAAACAAAAGTCTGAGACTTTTGGTCTAAACCTTTAGAATAAGGCATATGATGGATAGATTATACGGAAGACATAATTCTAAAGGTGACGGTAAAAATCATAAAATCCACAATCGAGGGAATAAAGTTTGGCGCTTTATTCACACTCTTTCATGACGGTTTCTATCAAAAACTGTTGCGTAAGATGGCTCTTCCATGACAGTGTTTGGAAAAAACCATTATGGAAGAGCCTCTTCCATGAACTATCGTGGAAAATGCCTTCCACGGTGATTTTTGCACAAACCGCCGTGGAAAAATTGTCTTAAAATTTTCGTACACACATTATATTCTTTGCTACACAGGGTGGCCAGCTCGTGTGTTAAGCATCCAATGGCCCAGAATGTATACTTTATCTTCGTTTTCACTAGAAATTTAACTATAGATAAATATACAAAAATAAAGAGAACATTGAAAAATGGAGTAAATTGTCGAAAATTGTTACAAGTAAATTAATGCCTATACAAATTATTGATGCTCATCTTTTTACCTTTTTTTTCATTGGTTCGTCAATACATATCCATTCCACATCTTCACGAAAGCAAGTGCGAAACATCATCTTCAAAATTATCTATCTCTTCAACCAATGGCAATCCCTTTGTGAATGAAGGGATGTCTGCGTAATCTTCATCAACTTCTTCACCATCGATAACTATTCTTAGCTTTGTTGGGACAACTAGAGACAACTCCATTCTTGGGGATCTGTAGTATAAAAAATTGGATTGCTTATGATGCCATAATGAAGGGATCATTCTTGTATCCCAATCTTCTAAATTCAACCACCGTGATGCTGTCATCGTCGTTCTTAACATAGTTATTGTAGGCCCATTTGCACTTAAAAAGTGCTATGCGTAATTCCCCATAATCAAGTTCCCAAATATCTTTAATGAAACCAAAGTAGTTTATGGTCCCATATACCAGATTCTTGTCCTTGGTGGAGGCAATATGCATAGCCTCCGCATGAGAGTCACACTACTATTTTGCACCGGATGCTTCTCATCCCTTTCGCCAGTGTAGAAAGTGTAACCATTTATGGAATATGACGTGTACCTTGTAACTACCGACGATGGACCTCTAGCTAGGTTCTTCAACTCTTGTGACATGCCTCCATCTTGTGATGTGGACCACTTGCTATAGATGTGTGCTCTAATCCACAATCAAAAGGTCTGGTTGTGTTCATCTTGCAACCACTTCTCATTTCTTGCTCTTTTTGGGTATGCTTTTTTTAATTCGGTCATGTGCACCTTAATGAAAGACTCCACTTCATTAGCATTGTGCAAGACATAAAGACAAGCTTGCTCCCACTCCTCTCGACTTACTGATGAAGGATTGCCTGTAGATAGGCCGATAGCCTCAATGTTTATAGTCTTTGGCACCCCAATTGTGTCCGCATTAGATAGGTACTTAAGAGCAAAATTCAACCGATTCCTCAGCTATGTAGCTTTCTACAATACATCCCTCCGGCCTATTTCAATTCTTCACATAGCCTTTCAAAACCTTCATATATCTTTCAAATGGGTACATCCATCTCAAATACAGCGGTCCGCATAGCTTAACTTCACAAACTAAGTGCACCGTTAAATGAATCATGATGTCAAAAAATGCCGGTGGAAAAATACTTTTCAAGCATGCATAACGTTTGCACCAACTCTGATTATAGTGAATCTAGCACAAGTGGATCAATGACCTTCGTGCATATTGAATTGAAGAACGAACACAACTTAGAACTTGCAAATCTCACATCCTTTGTTAGAATTCCCTACAAAGCAAGTGGTAGTAATTGTTGCATCAACACATGACAATCGTGTGTTTTCATGCCAATAAGTTTCAAATCCTTCACCGGCACCAACTTTTTGAAGTTTGAAGAATACCCGTCTAGCACTTTTAATGAAGCAAGCCATTCATAGAGCTTTCTCTTTTCTACTCTGGATAGCGTGTGCTTTGCCAGAGGTAAGTAAGTCTGGTTCCCTCTTTTCTTGAGAAACAAATTAGGCCTAATCTCTATTTCCATAAGATCCAACCGAGCTTTTTCACCATCCTTAGTCTTGTCTGGAATGTCAAGCAACGTGCTGACTACGGATTCACATACGTTTTTTTCAATATGCATAACATCCAAGCAATGATGAACAAAAAGTGTCTTCCACTTGCTTTCTCTTACTGAATACGACTCTTATATCTTTTACCATTTTAAATATTTGTTCACCTGTCAAAGGGCGCAGAGGGTCTCTTTCTTCGCTGTTGCCATCAAAGGCTTTCTCTTGTTTGAGGTAGCGATGATCTCTTGGCAACCACTTCTATGACCAAGAAAAATGGTTTTCTTTCGATTCTTCAACCATTTGTGAGACATTTCTATCATACAAATAGGACAACCAATAGAACTCTTCACCGAATAATCAGATAAATTACCATATGCGGGGAAGTTGTTAATTGTCCATATCAACATCGCATGAAGTGTGAACGTCTCTTTTCGGTAAGCATCTCTAACTTCAACTCTATTTTCCTACAACTTTTTTAGATCATCGATTAACGGTCCCAAGTATACATCAATGGCATTGCTTGGTTGGTGAGGACCCGAAATCAATAAAGACAACATTAAAAACTTTCACTTCATGCACATCTTCGGAGGGAGATTATAGTTAACAAGTATTATGGGCCAAGTACTATGCCTACTACTCATGTTACCATGTGGGTTCATTCCATCCATTGACAAAGCAAAATGTATGTTTCTTGGATCCGCACTAAAGTTGGGATGATCGGCTTCAAAAGTCTTCCATTGTGGTGAATCCGTCGGGTGTCTAAGCATACCATCATCCACCCGTTTGTCATGATGCCATGTCAAATTCTTCGCATGTTATGGGTTTCCAAATAAATGCCTCAAACGTAGTACCGGTGGAATGTACCATAACACGTTCTTTGGCACTCCATTCTTGCCGTCTTTTGGCTCCTTTCCTTTCTTCCACCTTGCTTGTTGACAAACTGGACAATAATTCTCGTCCTCATACTCATGCCTATAGAGAACATAATCATTTTCACAAGCATGAATTTTCTCATAATCCATTCCCAAAGTGCTCAAAGTCTTCTTAGCCTTATACATACTAGTTGGTAATTTATTACCCTCTAGTAGAAGCCTTCCTAAAAATTCCAACAGCTTTGCGAAACTAGAATTTGACCAGCCATCTGACGCTTTCAAATTCCATAATCCAACTAAAGTAGACAATTTAGTGAAATTGGTGCACCCCTCATACTCGGGTGTCTCTGCATCATTCATCATTGTCTCAAATAAATCCGAGCGGTGCACAAAGTGTTCTTCTAAATCATTGACCATGTCAACCATATTGTCTTGATCCTCCATATTATCCTCCACAATAGCTTGCTTTTCTTTACATAGTAAAGTTGGATTGAAATCAGACTCGCCATGAAAATGCCATGTTTGGTAACTACTTATAATTCTATTTCAAAATAAATGTCCTCTAACAATTGTAATTGGATGCAATCTATGGTTTCCACATTGAACACAAGGACATCAAATATTATCACCATTTGCATGACTTTTGGCAAAATCCAAGAACTCATCCACACCATTCACATACTCTCTAGACAATCAAAAATCCCACATCCATTTCCTATCCATTTTGCAATTCCTAAATTGAAATAATAAATAGCAAATATTCAATTAAAATTAATTTCACAATTTATATATATACCCACCTATATATATTAATCAATTAATCATAAAATTAACAAAAACATCACCCATCATAAAACAAGTTACACATACTCATTAAAAAATGAAGAAATCATACCCATGATCCACAATACAAACTTCACGGAATAAACAACAAAATCAACAACTATTTATCAATTTTGGATTAATTATACAACATAATCAACAACTATTTATCAATTTCTATAAAAACTTACAATTTGGGCTGAGATCAAGGAGTATGGAGGAGGAGAGAGATGGCGGCGGCTGATTCAGACGGGTCTGTGTTTGTATTTATGAAGTGTGTTTCTAAAATGTATCTAAATGTCAAGGTAAAAAAGGGGTATTAAGTATGCTACCACGACGGTTTTTCAAAAAACCGTCGTGGTAGGTTTTCTATTTCACGACAGTTTTTTGAAAAAACCGTCGTGGTAGCTTAAGTCTTCCACGACGGTTTTTCAAAAAACCGTCATGGTATCTGCTGCTCCTTCACATGACAGTCTTCATTTTCGCAGGTGTAACTCGCTGTGCTTTTTTGCCCTTACCTCGATAGTTTTTAGGGAACGGTCCTGAAATAAAGGTCGTGTAATCAATAATTCCTTGTAGTGTAGGATACATAGATGTAACTAAATGGTATACTATCTTTGGATGGTAAGTTTTCAGATGGTCAGATAATGGAAAGTAAGAGAAAAATAATCGAAAAGGTAAGACATAATTTATCCTTAAGCCGATTATGGATATCCTGTTAGGATACGATACATCATGATATGTCATGGAGACTTAGTTATTTGGGCTTCATAATTCTATAGTTCGAGAGTACAACTCTAAGCTTTTAGTGGAGTAGCGTTGGAGCTGATAATTATGAAATGTATATTTGGGATATTAGGTTTCATAATTATCAGGAGCTTGAACTATATAAGTCCATACAACGTGCTTTTTTAATAAATTAGTGACTTATGTTAAATTATTAGATTAGTTGAAATTCGTTAGGATCAAACAATTCATGTCTATTTATTGGTTGAATTAATTTTGTGAAAAATTTATTCAAGATAAACTTGTTGAATTATTTAGAATATTTATTTTCCTAGAGATTATCTAGATACTGTTCTTTTAATCAGATAACTTTTCTATTAGGTTATTTGAATTAAAACTGTAGCTTTATTTAAAGAATCTCAAATGAAAAATAAAAGATTCACAGGGATCATTTATTGTAAGTTCAGTAGGCTGGTCTTCATGTTCAACCTGTAAATAGAGTAAGTTCAGCAAGCCGATCTGCCAATTCGCCCTGCCAACCAAATGATAATTTTATCACATGTTTTTACATGATTTTATAAGATATTAATCTAGATTCAAATTTTTGAGGCCTTATCTAATAAAGAGTAACCCCTGGGTCCAATCTCTATAAATAGAGAGCGAGACTCATAAGTTATTTAAATTAGTTTAGCGATAAAGAGTGAGCACTATTTTTCCAACAATTGATGTGTGCTCTAATCCACAACCAAAAGGTATGGTTATGTTCATCTTGCAACCACTTATTATTTCTTGCTCTTTTTGAGTTTTCTTTTTTTGTTTGATTATGTGCACCTCAATGAAAGGCTCCACTTCAATAGCATTATGCAAGACATAAAGACAAACTTGCTCCCACTCCTTTTAATTTACTAAGGAAAGATTACTAGTAGATAATCCCTAGCCTCAATGTTTATAAACTTTGGCACCCTAATTGCTTATGCATTAGACAAGTACTCGGAGCAAAATTCAACAAATTCTTCAGCTATGCAACTTTCTACAATAAATCCCTTTGGCTTATTTTGGTTCTTTACATAGCCCTTTAAAACCTTCATATATCTTTCAAATGGCTACATCCATCTCAAATACACTAGTTTGCATAACTTAACTTCACATACTAAGTGCACTTTAGATGAATCATGATGTCAAAAAATGCTTATGAAAAATGCTTCTCAAGCATGCATAACGTTTGCACCAACTCCAATTGCAGTGAATCTAGCATAAGTGGATCAATTACTTTGGAGTATATTATATTAAAGAATGAGCACAACTTCATAATTGCAAATCTCACATCCTTTGTTAGAATTTCCCGCATAGCAAGTGGTAGTAATTACCGCATCAACACATGACAATCGTGTGTTTTCATGCCAATAAGTTTCAAATCCTTCACCAACACCAACTTTTTAAAGTATGAAGAATAGCCGTCTGGCACTTTCAACAAAACAAGCCATTCACAAAGCTTTCTTTTTTTAACTCGTGATAACGTGTGCTTCGCCAAAGGTAAGTAAGTGCGGTACCCTCCTTTCTCGAGAAACAAATTAGGCCAAATCTCCATTTCTATGAGATCCAACTATGCTTTTTCACCATTCTTATTCTTGCTTGGAATGTCAAGTAATGTGCCCAATATGGATTGACAAATGTTTTTCTCAATATGCATAACATCCAAGCAATGAGAACAAAAAGTGTCTTCCAGTATGGAAGATTGAAAAAGATTCATCTTTTTTTTTCATGGTCTATCAATTAGTGGCTTGTTCACCTCGCTTTCTCTTCCCAAATACTATTTTTATATCTTTTACCATTTCAAATATTTGTTCACCCGTCAACAGACGAGGAGGATCTCTTTCTGCACTGTTGCCATAAACAGCTTTCTTTTGTTTGCGGTAACGATGATCTCTTGGCAGCCATCTTCTATGACCAAGAAAAATGGTTTTCTTACCATTCTTCAACCATTTGTGAGATGTTTCTTTCATGCAAATAGGACAACCAATAGAACTCTTCACCGAATAACCAGCTAAATTACCATATGCAGGGAAGTCGTTAATTATCCATATTAACATTACACAAAGTGTGAATGTCTTTTCTCGATAAGCATCTCTAACTTCAACTCCATTTTCTCACAAGTTTTTTAGGTCATCAACTAATGGTGCCAAATATACGTCAATGTCATTACCTGGTTAGTGAGGACTAAAAATCAATAAAGACAACATTAAAACTTCCACTTCATGCACATCTTTGGAGGGAGATTGTAGTTAACAAGTATTATGGGCCAAGTGCTATGCTTACTACTCATGTTACCATGTGGGTTCATTCCATTCGTCATGAAGCAAAATGTATACTTCTTGGATCTGCACTAAAGTTGGGATGATCGGCTTCAAAAGTCTTCCATTGTGGTGAATCCGCCAGGTGTCTAAGCATACCATCATCGATCCATTTGTCATGATGCCATGTCGAATTCTTGGCATGTTCAGGGTTTCCAAATAAATGCCTCAAACATGGTGCTAGTGGAATGTATCATAACACTTTCTTTGGCACTCTACTCTTCCTGTCTTTTGGCTCCTTTCCTTTCTTCCACCTTGGTTGTTGACAAACAGGACAATATTTCTCGTCCTTATACTCATTCCTGTAAAGAACACAATCATTTTCACAAGCATGAATTTTCTTATACTCTATTCCCCAAGTACTCAAAGTCTTTTTAGCCTAATACATATTAGTTAGTAATTTATTATCCTTTGGTAGAAACCTTCCTAAAAATTCTAAAAGCTTTGTGAAACTAGAATTTGACCACCCACCCGATGCTTTCAAATTCCATAATCCAACTAAAGCAAACAATTTGGTGAAATTAGTATGCCCCTCATACACAAGTGTCTCGACATAATTTATTATTGTCTCAAATAAATCCAGACAATGTAAGAAGTGTTGTTCCAAATCATTCACCATGTTTACCTTATTGTTGCGATCATCCAAATTATTCTCCACAGTAACTTCCTTTTCTTTACTTACTAAAGTTGGATTGAACTTAGACTCACTATGAAAATGCCACGTTTGATAACTACCTATAATTTTATTTTGAAATAAATGTCCTCTAACAACTAGAATTGGATGCAATCTATGGTTTTCACATTGAACACAAGGACACCAAATTTTATCACCATTGGCATGAGTTTTGGAAAAATCCAAGAACTCTTCCACACCATTCAAATCTTCTCTAGACAAAAAAAAATCCCACATCCATTTCTCATTCATTTCGCAATTCCTACATCGAAATAATAAATAGGCAATTGAATTAAAATTAATTTCACAAATTGCATATACCCATCATATTCTAATTATAAAACAAAAACATTCACCCATCATAAAACAAATTAATCATACCATCCACAATACAATAAACATAGATTAAACAATGAAATCAACAACAATTTATCAATTTCTAACAAAACTTACAATTGTGAAGGAGATTAAGGATTGTGGAGGCAGAAAGGGATGGCAGCAGTAGTTTCGGAGGGGTCTGTGTTTATATTTGAGAGGTGAGTTTCTGGTTTATGGTTGATTATCTAGGAGGGAAAAGAGATTTGAAGTAAGCTACCACGACGGTTTCTTTCTAAAACCGTCATGGTATATGAAGTTTAACACGACAGTTTTTTAAAAAACTATAGTGGTTAAACCACAACCTACCGCGACGGTTTTCATCTTCTTGGGCATAACTCCCCACTTTTTTTTCCCTTATCAAGATGGTTTTTTAGAAAAGGTCATTGAAAAGGCCATTGAAAAGGTCATATAATCTCGAATTTGTTGTAGTGATATCTTTTTCCAAGAGCTCATCCTTACCTAGATTTCTCTTCCTAAGTACCACTTCCACATCTTTTACCATTTCAAATACTTGCACATAGTCAAAAGCTAAGGAGAATCTCTTTTTTTGATGCCATCAAAAGCTTTCTTTTATTTGTGGTAATGATGACCTCTTGGTAACCATCTTTAATGGCCAAGAAAAACAGTTTTCTTTTCGTTCTTCAACCTTATGTGAGATGTTTCCTTCATACAAATAGGACAACCAATAGAACTCTTCATTGAATATCCAGATAAATTTCCATATTGGAGAAGTCGTTAATTGTTCATATCAACATTACACGAAGTGTGAACTTTTCTTCTTTGTAAGCATATCTAACTTCAATTTCATTCTCCTATAAGCTCTTTAGGTCATCGATTAGCAATGCCAAGTACACATCAATGTCATTTTTTGGTCTGTAAGGATCCAAAATGAATAGAGTCAACATCAAGAACTTTCGTTTCATGCCTATTTTCGAAGAGAGATTGTAGTTGACAAGTATTATAGGCCAAGTGCTATTTCTACTGCTCATGTTACCATGTGGGTTTATTCCATCTATAGATGAAGCAAAATGTAGATTTCTTGGTTCCGCACTAAAAACTTAGGATGATCAGCATCAAAAGTGTTCGATTGTGGTGGATCTGTTAGATGTCTAAACATGACATTGTCGACTTATTTGTCATGATACTAAGTCAAATTCTCAGCATGCTTGACGTTTTCAAATAAACATCTCAAATGTGGTATCGGTAGAATGTACCACAACACCTATGTTAGCACTCTTTTGTTACCGTTAAATGGCTCCTTCCTTTTCTTCAACCTTGACTCTTTACAAACCAAGCAATTATTCAAGTCCTCATGCTCCTTCATATAAAGGACATAGTCATTTTTACAAACATGTATTTTCTCATGCTATACTCCTAAAGTGCTTAAAGTCTTTTTTGCCTTATACATACTAGTTGGTAGATTATTACCCTTCGGTAGAATCTTTCCAAGAAATATCAAAAAATTTGTGAAACTAGAATTTGTTCACCCATCCCACGCCTACAAATTTTACAATCCAACTAAAGTGGATAATTTTATGAAATTCTTATAACCCTTATGCACAAGTGTCTTAGCATCATTCATTATTCTCAAATGACTCCAGCTAGTTTAAAAAGTATTCTTTCAAATCATTTACCATGTTAACTATATTGTGATGATCAACCATATTATCCTTTACAACAGGTTTTTTTCCTTTATTGACTAAAGTTAGATTGAACTTAAACTCACCACAAAATCCCTAATGTTAGTATTTAAATATCAACATAAATTTCAAGGGTTTCTGATTTTGAATTGATTTCTAATACCATTTTCAAAATTCTCAATGGTATTTTATACTATTGAATTCACACTAATCATAGAATTGTGGAATTTCATGAATCTTTACGTAGAATAAGTGTTTGGACCTTTTAACAAAATCCCTTGACTTGCATACCAGGACTTTATCGGAGTAATCGATTAAGTGTTTAATTATTAGACCAAAATTCTGCTTGGATCCGTTAACTATATATTGACTTGTCTCAAGTCAACATTTATCTTAAACTATGCACTTTTCCTTTCCCATTCAACTTATTATCTACTATCTTAGTGTACCGCTAAGCTTTCTATCTACTATCTTAGTCTACCACTTGTCTCCACTCAAAATTTAACCAGTTTTCATGTTGTAGGAGAGATTTTTACATATTTGATTTCCAAAATAGGATCTACTAACTCGTCATGTTATTATCAACTGCTAGATTTTGTAGAAAAACACCCTGTGAGAGCGTGAGCTTAACTTATTTTCATAAAACAAATTAAATCTTTTCTTAAGAATTTCCCCCTTATTAACTAACTAGCCACTTATGTAGTTAAAAGGATTAATTAAATTTAAATTTTTATAGCTTATAATTCTTGTCTAAATTATTTTCTTTAATTGCCTTTATTTGCTTGTGCTTAACGGTAGATAATTAATTAATTAATTTGTAATTAATTTAATATCTTTTCATTATTACTTAGCTTAATAATTTTTTATACTACCTATGTTGGGTTCATTTTAGTACAAAGGTTTATTTGAATATGAATGGTGTTAATAGGCCCATAAGCTCATGTTTGGTTACTATATATTTTATTATACCCAATATGGCCCTCTTGTGCCAAGGGCATTATATGATATTTGAGCACAAACTATCAGAAAATAGATCTAAGAATTTTCTTCTAAACTTGTATGGGCGGTGGGCTCATAATTGTCATCGTAACATTGCAGACAATGTCTTAGGTTTCTACAATTTCTATTTTGAAGTATGTTCGAAAACTCTATATTTGAATATGCAAAGTTTTACTTTAAAAATCATATTTTGAAATGGAGTCTGAATTTGATAAAACTATGAACTATAGACTCATATAGCTTTTTGAGTGCTATAATTCCTTTGTTGGTCGTAATTTGTGATTTTGCCACTAAAGAGGTGTTTTGTTTTCAAACTTGCACCGAAAAGATTTTTTTGTTAGTTTTTAAAATCACTATAACTGTATGTTAGAGACAGTTCTTAATAATAGTTTTCTTTTATGAAAGTTCCTCATTTTAATAAGGCTTAGAATTTCGATGTTTTCTCAAAAATTGATTTTCTGTCTTTAACATCTCCATTTGCAGTGATTTTTTAAACCTTGCCGATTTTACCATTTTTATAAATCTATTTTAAAGCCCATTTTAGAGGCAGAATTTTCAAAAAAAAAAAAAAATGATGAAAGCTATTCGTTGTTTTGCAAAAATCATTATTTGCATATGTTGAGGGTAGTTTCTTCCCAAAAAAAAAAAAAAAAAAACACAAACTACACTATAGGTATCACAACCAATTTTTCAATAGCTTATGAAACGTAATTGAACAGTCTTGGAAACAACCATAGATTGCACTGTAACTGTTACAAAGACCTCAAGGACATAATAAACTGTGGTATTTAACTTTTAGAATAAAACATGGGCAGTTTTAAAATCTGCACTATAGGTATTGTATGATGTGCTATAACACCACCTTTGACACATAATGAAACAGTCCTGGAAAGACCATAGATTGCACTAAAGTTGGTGTGACAACCAAGGAAAACAAAAAACTAAGCATTTCAACTTTTGAAATTGAAAACTTGACAATTTTGAAATCTACACTGTAAGCATTGTATAACGTGTTGCAACACCTCTTACGACACTAATTGGGATAGTTTTTAGAAAAATGTTCAAAACAGTGTCTTAGAGTTGAAATTTCAATTTTAAAGTTTCTTGTAAAATTGTTCAAATTATCAAGATCTATGAGTCTCGTGTTGAGCAAGATTTGGGATTTTACCTCTATGGGGCCTGTGTTCTAAATAAATTTTACGATAAATAAATTTTCTAGAGCACCTGCTTCTAACTTGCACATACACGCCCTAAAACGTAATCATACATCACCCAACATGTCATAATCATATAGAACCACACTAAACACACTCTTAACTTACTACATGCCTTAATCTAAAATAAACAAGACTAACTCAAACTTAGAGTGTAAAAAAAAAAGGGAAAGTTTAGGATTTACCCTTGTAAACAACTCTTAAACAATTGTCCTAGTCTTATCCGTTTCTTTTCTTGATTTTGGCTAATTTGTTGTGGGTGTGATAATTAGAAAATTTTGGAGAGAATGGAAGGAGGAAACCAAGTTTTCATAGAGAGAATAAGGAAGAGAAATTTTCTTTCTTAAGGAAATGGAGAGAAAAGGGTAAAAATAACCTCTTGGAGAAATAAGAGTCCTTAAATAGACTTTATGGTAATGATGCTTAATTTCTTAACGTGGTTAGCTAAGCTTCTAAGTGAAGTTTAAGGAGGCAAAAGTCATGCTTAAATGGCCTTAACCATAAGCTTAAGGGAATGGAGGGAAAATTTTTCAGTATTAAAAAAAGTTACTTTCACCTTTATCTGAATAGTGCAAAGTGGTGTCTCTTTTAGAGACAAGATCCACATTTTGAGGAAGCTTTTTGACTTAATAGAGAATTTTTTTTCCAAGCTTCTCCAAAATAGGTAATTTTTTTAATTGTCCGGGGAAACTAACTTGTTGGCAAGAGACTTTTGGTTCCGTCAAATACTCTTTGTTTTGTTTATCATAGTCTAAGACTACCCTTCGAAGTTATCAGTAACGACGTATTTCAAAATTGCATACTAAAGTTAGATTGTTATTGATTTTAAAGTTAGGCCTTGACCGCATAATACTGTAACACCCCAAAATTAATTAAGTGTTATTAGTGTGTTAAATGGTGAATTACTGTGCCATAATTAATATTTTAAACTTGGTTTGATCATTATGTGAAATTTCTAAATTTATGATATTTTTTATTATCTTAATGATTTTTAATTATTCTTGATTATTTTTAATTGCTATTTAAATTTTGAAACAAAATAATTTGTCAAATAACCAACACGTCCTACTTTGGAAAACCACGTGCGGGATGTGGTATTGAAAACCGCTTCCCTTCTCTTTATAAATCTCACACTCTCCCTCACTCTTCCTCACTCTCACTCGCTTATCTCTCTCTCCACTCTCTCTCTCTCACTCTCTCTCTAAATTTTTGAAACAAAAATTTTATTTCAAGCTTCGGGATTATGGATTGAAGGCACGGAAACGCAATTGAGCAACCACAAACTCGATTCAAGCTTCAAAATTTTTAATTTTCTTGCATTTTGAAATCTAAGCTTTTCTAAGCTTAGAAAACCTTCAATCTAGTTAGATGAACTTAGATTAACTTGAATATAAACTTTGTTTCATCAAAAAGGGATTTGAATCAAGATTTTTCATTTTTCTCTAATTTTTTTAATTTTTTGGGTTTTTTCAAAAATCTTGTTTAAAAATTGTTTTAATCCATTAAAAGTAAGTTACTATGTTTTTCTATTGTTTATGATGATTACCCATGCCTGAGAATTGAGAAAACAGGTTGAAATTGAAGATTTGGGCTCGGGGAGGCCGAGACCTGTGCCTAGAAAATTCTAAAATTTTTCCAGATCGGCAGGCCAAACTTCGCGTTCGGCAGGTCGGATTCATATGTTCGGCAGGCCGGATTCATCCAACCGGCAGGCCAAATCTGGAAAAGTTTGACCGACCGGACTTGGACCTCCGGCAAGCCGAACTGCATAGTTCAGCCAGGCAGGCCGACCGGGCATGGTGTAATTTTTATGATTTTCACCCGTTTTCACTGTTTTGAACACCGATTGAAATTCTAACTTTATAAAATGATTTTATAAACCTAAGTGGCACACTAGGACACCATGAGATGATTTAATAATCTAGGATATCTCGGGTTAGATACTAATAGATCTAGTTTTCATTTAAGGTTATGCGTGGATCCGCGGAGCTAACATATAGCAGGATCGGGATTACAGTGTGGGACACTGGTACGAGTATTAAGGTAGGACTTCTACCCTTCTTTGGTAGCCAATTTTAAATGTTTTGGCCTCAAAGTGATTTTTAATAAAATGTTTTTCCAATGATTGGTTGAAAAAGGGTTTTTTGTAACTGTTTTCCTAAACAGTAGATTGAGGTGTTTTCATAATAAACCTCATAATAAAAGTTGATGATCATCTTTGGTAAATAGAAATTTTAATTATAAAAAGATAAACGGGCATGATGCCATATCAGAGATCGGGTCGTGTAGTGAACGACCTTGGGGGCAGGTCTCGAAAACCAGCTGGGCCACTTTGGTGCTGAATATCATGGTTTGCCTAAATTAATAAAAAGGTACTCTTGATGAACTATTTCCAATATACTTTTGATAAACATAAGTACTTATTTAATTCATTTTATTTATTAAGAAGTGTTCTATTAAAATATTTATCGGTTTATTTTTAAAATATAGTCATACTGAACGTTTCGCTCACATTTTATTTGTTTTAAAATCTTACCCCATAAGTGGATATCAGCTTAGGATCGGAGAAGAGTCCGCTGACCGGACCTACGACCAATAGAAGATTTTGGTAGGTTGTATTATAGCAAAACAAGGCATGTAAATTCTTAACTTTCTTTATTTTGGACTGTGGTTGTATTGTAATATTGGCAATACTACGTGTGTGCACAATATGTGGGCCAGTGGGACCCAAACTCACTTCACCCCATATTAAATTGTTTTATTTATTCTCTTTATTTGTTTAAATATTATGATTGCTCATCACAAAAGATTTTAAAATTATCACATTTTATTTATAAATTTAATTCTAAAACCCTGTTTTTAACCAAATCCTTATTTAATTAATTTAATTAATCTACCACGTCACCTCCCGTACTCCAAGGCGTGACAGAATGGTATCAGAGCACAAGGTTATGAACCTTGGGAATTATGCACACATAGGAATGACAATGAAATACCACTGACAGTCTAAATTTTGTTTTCAGAAGTGAGAGAATGGCACCTAGACAATGCTCGACAGCTGATGCCAAGTTTGGAAATGATGAGGGCATGATGAGGGCCATGTTTGCTGCATTTCAGTAGATGGCAGCTAGGGCAAGGCCAGATGACTCTGAGGCTAGTCGTCGATATTCGTATTTTAAAGAGTTTTAACGTGCGTCTGTACCGACCTTCGTTGGAAAGGGGGACCCACAGGTGGCAGAATATTGACTAGATTCGATCGTGAAGCATCTGGATACTCTTGGTGTGCCAGTAGAGTATCGTATGGAATTTACGACATATAAGTTTGAAGGTGGTGCTAACACTTGGTGGAAGCAAGCGAAATGCCTGGAGAACAATAGCGACATCAGTTGGGATAGGTTCAAGGAGCTGTTCTATGATCGGTATTTTTTGCAGGGATACAGGGATCAAAAGGCGATAGAATTCTATAGGTTGCAGCAGGGCGACATATCAGTTTGGGAATACGAAGTGAAGTTTAATGAATTGGCCAGGTTTGCTCCCTCTGTAGTAGCGTCAGAACGTGAGAAGTGCATCAAATTCCAAGACGGACTCAAAGCCCCTATTCGACGACAGATAGTTGCTCTATGACTCAGGAACTTTAGAGAGCTTGTGCCATCAGCGATATCAGTGGAGAATGATTACACGCAGTATTGTGAGAATCGAGCCAAGACGTCAGGAGGACCACAGAGGAGCGGTAGGAGGAGCGTCAGTAGTTGACCAACTCCAAGAAAGGACAAGCAGGGTGACGTGAACAGCGGTAGCAGTAGTTCATCTAGTAGTGGGCGCAACAACCCCTACAGCTTCCATTGCCATTATTGCCAGCAACCAGGATACATCAAGAGGAATTGCCGGATCAGGAATGCTCGCCTAGGATTCCAGACTGGAGAAGGAGCTAGTCGTCAGCCCCAACTTCAGACTCTACCTCAGCCACAGCAGTAGCCTCAGTTTCCATTCCATTAGTTTTCTCCTAAGCAAATATCATATACAGCGTAAGGACACCAACCGTAGAACTTTCAACGTAACATCCTTTAGTATCGAGCGCTGAGTACGTCTAGTGTGTCGTCGCCATCATCATAGCAATATCGACTAGTTAACCTAGGGTCAAGCAATGTTAGTAGAGAAAAAGGGAAAGTCCTAGTACAGGTTCATATGATAACATCAGGAAGTTTAGATGCCCAAACTAGTAATGCAGTTGTCGATGGTACGATTATGGTTTCTCAGTCTTTAGTATACATGTTATTTGATACTGGTGCCACTCATTCTCTCATTTTAAGCTCTTTTGTACATGCATTGGGATTAGAGATAGAAGAATTTGATGAACCCTTAGTTATAGCTTCACCCTTTGGGCGGGTGTGTATGAATAGCATTTGTAAAGCTTGTAAAATAAAGATTGGGGATGAGATTTTGAAAAGTAATTTGATTGTAATCCCCATGAGTTCATATGATGTAATCCTAGGAATGGATTGGTTATCTAGATACAGTGCAGTAGTGGACTGCCAACTTAGGAAAGTAACCCTAGTGTTTGATAAGGGGGTGATCACTTACCAGGGTGGTGGTGATCGATTAATGAGTGAGCGTCTTGTAAGAATGTGTCTCGGAGGGCGGAAGAATGCGGTTTGCTATGCCTTTCTCATGAATTTAGAAGGAGAGCCTAATGTTTTGAGAGGACATGCAGTGATTCCAGTAGTAGACGAATTTGAGGATGTCTTCCCCGACGAGCTACCAGGATTACCATCGCATCAAAAAATTGAGTTTGGTATTGAATTATTTCTGGGAATAGCACCGATTTTTATGGCACCTTACCGGATGGCACCGATAGAAATGAAGGAACTCAGGAAGCAACTTTAGGAACTTGCTGATAAGGGATACATATGGAATAGCATATCACCGTGGGGAGCACTGGTTTTGTTTGCAAAGAAACATGATGGAACTCTCAGGTTGTGTATAGATTATCGACAGCTGAATCGAGTCACAGTAAAGAACAAGTATCCTCTGCCCAGGATCGATGAGCTATTTGATCAGTTGGGAGGTTAGTGGTACTTCTCAAAGATAGACTTGAGGTCAGGATATTATCAGCTCAGGATTAAGGACGAAGACATTCCTAAGATAGCTTTTAGGACTCGGTATAGACATTTTGAATTTCTGGTAATGTCGTTTGGATTGACGAATGCTCTAGCAGCTTTCATGGATTTGATGAATAGGATATTTAGGACCTACTTGGACCAATTCATGATCGTGTTCATCGACGACATTCTGGTTTATTCTAAGACTTAGAAGGAGCATGAGCAGCATCTCAGGATCGTGCTTCAGACTCTACGAGAACATCAGTTATATGCCAAGAAGGAAAAGTGTGAGTTTTGGTTGACAGAGGTCAAATTTCTAGGTCATGTTATCTTTGAGTATGGTATCTCAGTGGATCCGTCAAAGATAGAAGCCATAGTGGATTCGAAACGACTAAGGAATGTGGCAGAGATCCGCAGCTTCTTAGGACTTGTAGGATATTACAGGAAATTTGTGTAAGATTTTTCAAAGGTAGCAGCACCGTTGTCGAGGTTGATTAGAAAGAATGTCAGGTTCAAGTGGAATGAAGAATGTGAGTTTGCTTTTCAAGAATTGAAGAATCAGTTCACTTCAGCACCAGTATTGATCATTCCTAGTAGCGATGAGCCGTACGAGGTTTATACAGATGCTTCAAGACGTGGACTTGGGTGTGTGTTGATACAGCATGGACGCGTGGTGGCATATGGATCAAGACAGTTATGACCTCACGAACAAAATTACCCTACTCATGATCTAGAGCTCGCGGCAGTGATTCATGCGTTGAAGATCTGGAGATGTTATTTGTATGGAGAGACATTTCAGGTTTTCTCTGACCACAAGAGCTTAAAGTATTTATTTACTCAAAAGGATTTGAACTTAAGACAGCGAAGATGGATAGAATACATGGAGGATTACGATTTTGCGTTGCAGTAACATCCTGGGAAAGCTAACATCGTTGCGGATGCGCTCAGTCGGAAGTCTTGAGGAATTCTTGCATGTTAGGCTCTTAAAGATTGGAAAAGGGATGCGACAGTAAGTGAGTTTGGGCTACAGTATCAAGAAGACTATGATCACATTTTGGTGTTACCACATGGAGACGACCCCAGCTCTTGCTCAGAAGGTGAAGCAGAATCAATGGCAGGACCAGCATCTTCAGGGAATCTGGATGTGAATTCAGAATGAATAGTAGTTTGAAGAGTGGAGGATACATGCGGACGAAGTTCAGAAGTCTCAATTCGCCATTCATCCAGGGAGTACAAAGTATCGCGATCTGAAGAGGCACTATTGGTGGAGAGGTATGAAGAAGGACGTTCAAGAGTATGTGACCAAGTGTACGACTTGTCTTCAGGTGAAAGCCAAGCATCAGAAGCCAGCAAGTCAGCTTCAGCCACTTCCTAATCCAGGGTAGAAATGGGAACACGTGACGATGGATTTTCTTACCGGATTGTCGAGGACGGAGCTGTGGCACGATGCGATTTGGGTTGTGGTTGACAGATTGACGAAGTCAGCTCATTTCATTCTGTTTAGGTCAACGTGTTTGAGGAGGATTCTTGGGGAATTGTATCTATAGAACATAGTGTGATTGTATGGAGTTCCTTTGTCCATTACATCAGATAGGGATACCAGGTTTAATGCCAAGTACTGGAGGAGCTTCCAGGAGGCTATGGGCACAGATTTGAACTTCAGCATGGCGTTTCATCCTCAGACCGATGGGCAATCTGAGCGAGTTATCCAAATCCTTGAAGACATGTTACATGCTTGTGCGTTAGACTTTGACGGGAACTGGAAGAAGTGCTTGCATCTGGTGGAGTTTGCATACAACAACAGCTATCAATCGAGTATTGGTATGGCACCGTTCGAAGCATTATATGGACGACCGTGTCGATCGCTAGTGTGTTGGGCCAAACCGGGAGATAGAGTTATTCTTGGACCGGATGAGATTTGTGATAGCAATGAGAAGATCATCGTGATTCGGGATCGACTAAAAGCAGCTTAGAGTCAACAAAAGAGCTATGCGGATAAAAGACATCGACCTTTAGAATTTGAGGTTGGAGACTTTTTTCTTTTGAAGGTATCACCTCGCAAAGGCATTTCATGATTTAGAGTGAAAGGAAAGCTCGCGCCAAGATATGTTGGGCCGTTCGAGATTACTCAATGTGTTGGTGTGGTTGCTTATCGACTCAACCTTCCTTTGAAACTTTCGCATGTTCACGACGTATTTCATGTGTCGATGCTTCGGAAGTGTCCACCTGAGCAGGAGAAGATTTTTTCATTCCAAGACATATAGATTTAGGAAGACACGACGTATGAAGAAGTACCGATCCAGATCATCGATCGTAAAGTGACCAGTTTGCTTCGTTGTGAGATCTCGTTAGTTAAGGTCGTGTGGCAGCATCGTCGGGTTGATGAAGCCACTTGAGAATTAGAGTCGAGTATGCGGGAGTTGTATCCGCATTTGTTTTGTTTTTGAATCGATTTGTAAATTTCGAGGACGAAATTTCTTTTAGGGGTGGAGAGTTGTAGCACCCCAAAACTAATTAAGCATTATTAGTGTGTTAAATGGTGAATTAGTGTGCCATAATTAATATTTTAAACTTGGTTTGATCATTATGTGAAATTTCTAAATTTATGATATTTTTGATTATCTTAGTGATTTTTAATTATTCTTGATTATTTTTAATTGCTATTTAAATTTTGAAATAAAACAATTTGTCAAATGACCAACACGTCCTACTTTGGAAAACCATGTGCGGGACGTGGAATTGAA
This sequence comes from Artocarpus hirsutus, assembly GCA_946598075.1. Taxonomy (NCBI): domain Eukaryota; kingdom Viridiplantae; phylum Streptophyta; class Magnoliopsida; order Rosales; family Moraceae; genus Artocarpus; species Artocarpus hirsutus. The sequence goes on along the minus strand of CAMOHE010044470.1, from coordinate 16,851 downwards.
AACAGCTTCCCTTCTCTTTATAAATCTTACTCTCTCTCTCTCACTCTTCCTCACTCTCACTCGCTCATCTCTCTCTCCTCTCTCTCTCTCATTCTCTCTATAAATTTTTGAAACAAAAATTTGATTTCAAGCTTCGGGATTGTGGATTGAAGGCTCGGGAATGCGATTGAGCAACCACAAGCTCGATTCAAGCTTTTATTCAAGGTTAGTATCGAATTTTCAAAACTTTTTCAATTTTTCAAATTTTCTGGCATTTTGAAATCTAAGCTTTTCTAAGCTTAGAAAACCTTTAATCTAGGTTAGATGAACTTAGATTAACTTGAATATAAACTTTGTTTCATCAAAAACGGATTTGAATCAAGATTTTTCATTTTTCCAATTTTTTTAATTTTTGGGTTTTTTCAAAAATCTTGTCTAAAACTTGTTTTAATCCATAAAAAAGTAAGTTACTATGTTTTTTTATTGTTTATGATGATTACCCAAGCCTGAGAATTGAGAAAACAGCTTGAAATTGAAGATTTAGGCTCGGAGAGACCGAGACCCGTGCTTGAAAAATTCTAGAATTTTTCTAGATCGACAGGCTGAATTTCGTGTTCGATAGGCCGAATTCATATGTTCGGCAGGCCGGATTCATCTGACTGACAGGCTGAACCTGGAAAAGTTCGGTTGACTAGACTTTGACATCCGGCAGGCCGAACTGCATAGTTCGGCCAGCCGAACCAGGGCGATTGGCAGGCCGACCGGGCATGGTGTAATTTTTGTGATTTTCACCCGTTTTCACTGTTTTGAACCCCAATTGAAATTCCAACTTTATAAAATGATTTTATAAACCTAAGTGGCACACTAGGACACCATGAGATGATTTAATAATCTAGGATATCTCGGGTTAGATACTAATAGATCTAGTTTTCATTTAAGGTTGTGCGTGGATCCGCGGAGCTAATGTATAGCAGGATCGGGATTACGGTGTGGGACACCGGTACGAGTATTGAGGTAGGACTTCTACCCTTTCTTTGGTAGCCAATTTTAAATGTTTTGGCCTCAAGGTGATTTTTAATAAAATGTTTTTCCAATGATTGGTTGAAAAAGGATTTTCTGTAACTGTTTTTCTAAACAGTAGATTGAGGTGTTTTCATAATAAACCTTATAATAAATGTTAATGATCATCTTTGGTAAATAGAAATTTTAATTATAAAAAGATAAACGGACATGTTGCCATATCAGAGATCGGGTCGTGTAGTAAACGACCTTGGGGGCAGGTCCCGAAACCCAGCTAGGCCACTTCGTTGGTGAATATCATGGTTTGCCTGAATTAATAAAAAGGTACTCTTGATGAACTGTTTCCAATATGCTTTTGATAAATGGAAGTACTTATTTAATTCATTTTATTTTATTTTATTTATTAAGAAGTGTTCTATTAAACTATTTATCTATTTATTTTTAAAATATAGTCCTATTGAGCCTTTCACTTACATTTTACTTGTTTTAAAATCTTACCCCATAGGTGGATATCAGCTTAGGATCGGATAAGAGTCCGCTGACCAGACCTACGACCAATAGAAGATTTTGGTAGGTTGTATTATAGTAAAACAATGCATGTAAATTCTTAACTTTCTTTATTTTGGACTGTGGTTGTATTGTAATATTGTCAATACTATGTGTGTGCACAATATGTGGGCCAGTGGGACCCATACTCACTTCACTCCATATTAAATTGTTTTATTTGTTTTCTTTATTTGTTTAAATATTATGATTGCTCGTCACAAAAGATTTTAAAATTATCACATTTTATTTATAAATTTAATTCTAAAACCTTGTTTTTAACCAAATCCTTATTTAATTAATTTAATTAATCTACCATGTCACCTCTTGTACTCCGGGGCGTGACAAATACCTGAGAAAATAATGCACCCCTCTACCTGTCATTGCGCCTTTGCATCTGTTCTTTACATTCATTGCATCCTGAACGATTGTCATCCCTTCTCTAAGTTCACGCTCCCTCGACAAATGACATTTCTTCCTAGAGTCCACATGCCCTTTATGATTAGCTTGCTTTCTCAATGCCCTTGCAGCCTCGACGACTAATTGCTCCATGCAATTGTCCCCCTTATCTGATCTCCATGATTTTTTTTAACTAGAAAAAGGTAAAAAATATCTTTCAAAAAGTTAATATTTTATATATTATTACATATATTTTTAATTTGAGCTTATTTCTCTAAATTATATATTAAATTAGAAAATATTTGATAGTTATGAGTAATTCGTTAGTTTAATTTGTATTTATTTAAAACCTAGTTATATTGTTACTTACTAGTGATTGTTCTTTTTCTTTTCTTTAATTTGGTAAATTGTGAACCCGTTGTCAACTCATGTTAATCTTTCTGTGTTGTCTTTTCCTTTTTTTCTTTCATTCTTTTACTTTTAGTAACTATTATTCCAGCACCAGGGACGAAGGGTACTTGAACCTGATGGTTCTGTTTTTCATAAATTTATAATTTATGCCTTATTTTTCATTCTGTAGTCCCCTTGATTCTATAGATTTAAACAGCCCTTAAATTAAAGCGGTTCATTTTATGATTTTTAAAATCTCTAACCTTTTCTCCACTTATTCTTATTTAACCCCCCAATTTTTTATAGTTTAAATTTTATGCTATTTTTTTAAAAAAATTCCATTCATACTCTTATTTTTTATTTTTAATTGTACTTTTTATTTCAACTTTTTCTCTTATCCATGATAACTTTAAATATAAAAACCAAACAAAATATCATTCAATTACTTGATTTTATATCTTTGAAAAAAATAACCATAGATTAATAAGAAAACAAAATTGAAAATTCAAAATATGTATTTATATTTATTATATTGTTAATTTAGTTTTAAACTTTGATTTAAGTGGATCCTGACAAAATTTATGACTTTGTAACTGTCTAGTACACCACCAGATTTTCTGCAGCTTCAACACTATCAATTTCTATAATCATTCCTAATTTCTAATCCCTAAAGGATAAAAAGAAAAAAAAAAAAAACTTTCTCATCTTTAAGTTTCAATAGCACTACGTACGCGAGGGTTATTTATTTATTTATTTATTTTTTTTTTAAGGAGAAAAAAAAAAAAAAAGCACTACGTCAAGGCATGCTCTAGTTTAGGCATGCTTATTCCGTCGCTTAAAATACACGTGCTCCTTTCAGAACTCCATGCGTACATACAACATCCTTCCACATATTAACTCTTTGAAACTTGAAATAGCTAGAATCCAAATATTCATGCAAATTATAAATTCTTACCCGAATACCGAACAACTAAAGAAGATACCGTCAATGAAAAATTATTGCTCTTCTGTAAGGATTCCTACTTCTGTAAATCACGCATTCACAGTACTTATGCAAGTTATTGATTTATATCATTGATATTTAGGACACAAATAATTCAGAGATAAAAGGAGTTAGTTCTGCATATAACATATCAAAATTTCATCCTATATAATATTTGTTCTATACATACCACCATATTTTTAATAACAGAATAATCCTAAATAGTATTCTCCTCTTATTAAAACAGAATGGAAATTAAAAAAAAAATAATAATAAAACCTTGCACTATTTCAGGTAAATACAAATAGTTTAATACAATATTCGAGAATCTTGTCCTCTATAAGTATAAACAATTCTCACTCTTCCCTGTCTAATTTCCTATATGCGCCAGAAGACTACTAGTGCTAGTAAGTGAATATGAAGCTTATCACCCGAAACGGGATTCTCTTGGCCATCTTCGTTGTGATACCTTTGTACTGCGGAATAGACCGTTTTAAGCGGAGTGCAATCCCAGGCTTCCCTGACTTCAGAGCTCACAAGGTTGAATTCTCCCCTTGGTCCCTTCTTCCGGCCGACAGAGACGTCTATAATTTGCTGCAGAGGTCGGAGATTCGGTACCGAAACGAGCTTCAGGGCCCGAGAAGCATCGCCTTCGACGTCCTTGGCCGCGGTCCCTACGCCAGCGTTGCTGATGGAAAAATTTCCTTCTGGAAAGGCTAATCTTGGACTACCTTCGCTCATGCTTCGCCAGATAGGCGAGTGTAATTTTAGATCACTTGTTAAAATATTTTAGAAAAAAGGACGCCACATGCAAGATTGTTAGTTACTGTCTTTACTCGTTTTTTTTTTTTCTGTTTAAACTTGATTAACAATAAGCTTGCAAGAGAGTTAAACATTGGTAGTACTTAAACGAAGGATTCAGATTTCCTGCGTAATTATTAGTTGTTTTTGAGAAAAGGGCTTCTATATAAATGTGATGTCAGCATTATCTACGGCCTGGCTACTAAGGAGTTGAGGTCAGATAACATATTTCCATGATAAGTACCGCAATTTGTCAACGTAACTTCTTGAGAGTACATTCATAAGAGTTTGACTTCTATTGCGTAAGAAATACCACGGTCAACGCTATTACCAAGTATTCTAGGAATATTTATAACCTGATACGTCAAATGGAACTTAATTGGTAATCGGCAAAGGTAGCTGGTTGGCAGAAAAATAAAAAGGCTTGACAACGACTTGGCTGAAAACCTGCACGACCAGTAACTGATTGATTTCAAGGAAAATTAAAAGAAGAAGAAAAAAAAAGGTGCAATTCAAAAACTAATGATGAGGAGGAGATTTTTTTTTTTTTTTTTTGGTGCAGCTTAAATTTTAAAAATTTGTTATATATTGATTATTATATTACAATTCTAATTTGATCTATTGGTTAAAAGCTGTATGAGTATGGTACAATGAAAAAAAATTATATTTTGTTACTGTGGTATTTTTCATATCCTGCCGCAAAAGCTTCCAGATGATTATTATTGCTAACTAAATTTTCTTAAAAACATATTGCAGGCCATCTCTTTTTTCACTTTTTTCCCCTTTCTACATGATATTTTTTACTTGAATTTACCATTGGGATTCCGCGCACAGGTCAGAAATATATGATCCGTGAGCATCAAGTTTGAGTTACTTGAAGAATGAGCACATATGTGGAAGGCCTTTGGGGCTTAGGTTTACCAAGAAGACGGGTGATTTGTACACCGCAGATGCATATTTTGGAATACTGAAGGTGGACCCAGAAGGTGGTTTGGCAACACCACTTACAACGGACGCAGCGTGCCGTTTTGATTTACCAGTGATCTAGACATTGATGAATATGGACATGTCTATTTTACAGACAGCAGCACCATTTATCAGAGGAGGTACCTAGGCTTATATTACTCACAACATCTTCGTGCAACATGACATTAGTCACTACATTTTTGTACGACTAAATGTCAAATTTTAGTAACAAACGTATAATTTGTACGACTAGATCTTATTTGTCACAAAGAAAATAGAAAAAAAATCAAAATATTTGTTTTTAATTACTGAAATGTTTTAATGTGATTAAAACTTTTAGTCTCTAGGTTTAAGTTCCGTATACCCAATGTTGCACGCAGAGACTTCACGCAATCGGTATTTGCTGGAGAAGAAAGTGGGATGGTTCTAAAGTACAATCCAGAGATGGGAAAATACAGTTCTTGTGAGGAATCTTCAATTCCCAAATGGTGTGTCCGTAAGCAAGGATGGCTCCTTCTTTGTCTTCTGTGAAGGCTCTTTTGGCAGGTAATCATCGCCACTCAAACTTTTTAATTCTTAGAAATGCGTTGGACAACTACAAATAATTTGGGTACGACACTAATTAATTCATATAAGTTCTATTTAGCTACCAAGTATTATTTTATTGGATTTAATTAATTAATTAATGTGAGTGTCATTTAGGATACAACATTTGGCAATTTGGTTCATCAAGTATAGGAATTCAATTCGAAACTTCTAATATCATGTGAAATTCTATACTAGTTTTTTATTTTTTTTAAAACGACTGAGAATCCAAATCTTTATATATATATGTAATGTCCAAAAATTTATTAAGTATAATTAGTATATAGATGGTGAATTAGTGTGCCTAATTACAATTTAAACTTAATCTAATCATTTTGTGGTAATTTCCTAATTAATTTCACTTTTAATTATTTTGTTAGTTATCTTAAATTTTAAAATTTGTTAAAATGACCAAAAATAGATTTTAGCATTTTGTTAACTTATTTTAAAACAATTTGATATTTACTTTCAATTTATTTTATTTTAAATTTCAAAATCATATTTAATAAACAAAAATATTTTCTAGAATAAACAAACTGTTAAATTCCAAGTAGGTCCTAACCTTAGTTTATCTTTTCTTTTCTTCCCTTCTAGTGGCTACCTTGTGACCTTTTCCTTAAATACCACCTTCTAAACAATTTCATTAAACTGTGGACTGCATATTGTTTTGTTTGCAGAGCAGTGCATGATAAAATACACAACACTTACTCTTACTGTAACACCCTAATTTTTGATTCAGTGTAATTAGTAGGAAAATGGTGAATTAGTGTGCCATAATATAAGTTTGAACTTCATTTAACTATTTTGTATTATTTTCAAAATTAGTATTACTTTTAATTATTTTTAATCACTCTTTATTATTTCAATTGTTATTTTGAATTTTTGGAACAAAATAAATTGTCAAATGTTAAATATATCTCTTTCGGAAAACCATGGGTTGGAACATGGTTTTCACTTTACAAAAGCCACTCTTTTCCTCTATTTATTTCCTCTCCCTCTCCTTCCCTCACTCACTATCTCTCACACTCTCTCTCATTCACTCTTCTCTCTCTCTGCCTGTCACCCTATATCTTTCCCCCTCAATTTTGATTTAAAATTGAGCTCAAGCTTGGATCTTCAGCTGGATTGAAGCTAAGGAGCAAGGTTGGGCCTCCATAAACTTGATTTCGAGCTTGGATTCGAGGTTAGTTTGTTATTTTTTAAAATTTCAAAACTTTTTTCCAAATTTTTTAGTTTCTTTAAAATATTGTAATCCGAGTTCCTATAGCTTAGGAAGCCTTTAATCTAAGTTAATGGAACTCAAAACAACTCGAATCTAGGCTTGATTTCACGAAAAATAGATTGAATCACATTTTTCCCTTTTTCTCCATTTTTGGATTCCTTTGAAATTTTCTATGTAAAACTTGTTTAAATTCATTTAAATGTGCTATATTATGTTTTTCTATCATTTGTGAACATTATTCATGCTTGAGAATTGAGAAAATAGGTTTATATTGAGATTTTGATATCGAGAAGGTCGAGACTCGAAGTCTTAGGTCCTTAGATTTTTCCAGTTTGATAGGCCGATCTTGAACATCGATAGGCTGGACTCATGAGTTCAGCATGCCAGATTCATATCATAGGCAGGCTGAACCTAGGGAAGTTTGGCAGGCCGATCCTGTTTGGATAGTAGGCCAAATTGTGTAGTTCGGTAGGTAAGACTAAGGAATTCGACAGGCCTACTGGCCATAGGAAAAATGACTGTTTTACACACGCTTTCACTATTTTAAACCTAGTTGAGAATTTAAACTTTATAGTATGATTTTTATGGACATAAATGGTATACTAGGACGCCATGAGATAGCTTAATAGTGTAGCATATCTTAAACTAGATACTGATAACTTAGTTTACATTTAAGGTTGTTTATGGTTCTGTGGAGCTAACGTATAGTAAGTAGGGACTGCGGTGTTGAGTCACTATTCAAGATATCGAGGTAGGACTTCTACCATTTTCTTAGTAGCTAGGTTTTTAATGATTTTGGCCTCAAATGATTCTTTGAAAATGTTTTTAATAATTGACAAAATGTTTTAAATATCTTCAATAGTGGCTTTGGGTCACACGATGATTTCTTTCAAAATGACTCAAAATGATTTCCTTCAAAGTGATTTCCTACAAAATGATTTCTTTTAAAATGGATTTCAAGGAATGGTTTAGATAAACTTCTTAACTATTTTCATTATTCGTCAAGAATTGAATGATCATAATGAATCGAATAATGAATGTAATTGAAAATACTCAATAACATGGGATTTAAATAATAATAAATACACATAAAGGCATGATGCCATAATCAGAGATCGGGTCGTGTAGAGTGAGACCTTGAGGGCAGGTCCCGAAACTCAACTAGGCCACTATGGCGGTGATACTTATGGTTTGCCCAAGAAGGATAATAAGATTATTTTTGGACAAATTGATTTCGGTAAGAATAATTTAGATGAATTTATTTCACTTCAAAAAATTATTGATTACACGACCTTTATTTTATGATTGTTTCCTAAAAACTGTTGTAGTAAGGTCAAAAAAGCACGACAAGTTATGCCCGTGAAAACAAAGACTGTCGTGGGAAGGGACTCGAGATATCACGATAATTTTTTGAAAAACTGTCGTTGAAGAAGTAAGCTACCTCGATGGTTTTTTGAAAAACCGTCGTGGTAGCTCATATATTCCATGTTGATTTTTTAAAAAACCGTCGTGGTATGTCAGAGCTACCACGACTTCCACGACGGTTTTTCAAAAAACTATCGTAGTAGCTCCAACTATATTTCACGATGGTTTTTTGAAAAAACCATTGTGGTAGCATACTTAAAACCCCCTATCCTACCTTGACATTCAGACCCATTTCAGAAACACACTTCACAAATACAAACACAGACCCGTCTGAATCAGTCACCGTTGTCTCTCTCCACCTCTACACTCCTTAATCTCAACCCAAATTGTAAGTTTTTATAGAAATTGATAAATAGTTGTTGATTGTGTCGTATAATTAATCCGAAATTGATAAATAGTTGTTGATTTTGTTGTTTATTCCATGAAGTTTGTATTGTGAATCATGGGTATGATTTTTTTGTTTTATAATGAGTATGTGTAACTTGTTTTATGATGGGTGATTTTTTGTTTTATGATTAATTAATATATATAGGTGGGTATCAATATAAATTGTGAAATTAATTTTAATTGAACATTTGCTATTTCGATTTAGGAATTGCAAAATGGATAGGAAATGAATGTGGGATTTTTGATTGTCTAGAGAATATGTGAATGGTGTGGAAGAGTTCTTGGATTTTGCCAAAAGTCATGCAAATGGTGATAAAATTTGATGTCCTTGTGTTCAATGTGGAAACCATAGATTGCATCCAATTCCAATTGGTAGAGGACATTTATTTCGAAATGGAATTATAAGTAGTTATCAAATGTGGCATTTTCATGGTAAGTCTAATTTCAATCCAACTTTACTAAGTAAAGAAAAGCAAGCTATTATGGAGGATAATATGGAGGATCAAGACAATATGGTTGACATGGTCAATGATTTAGAAGAACACCTTGTGCACCATCTGGATTTATTTAAGACAATGATGAATGATGCAGAGACACCTGTGTATGAGGGATATACCAATTTCACTAAATTGTCTGCTTTAGTTGGATTATGAAATTTGAAAGCATCGGGTGGGTGGTCAAATTCTAGTTTCACAAAGCTATTGGAATTTTTAGGAAGGCTTCTACTAAAGGGTAATAAATTACCAAATAGTATGGATGAGGCTAAGAAGACTTTGAGCACTTTGGGAATGGATTATGAGAAAATTCATGCTTATGAAAATGATTGTGTTCTCTATAGGCATGAGTATGAGGATGAGAATTATTGTCCAGTTTGTCAACAAGCAAGGTAGAAGAAAGGAAAGGAGCCAAAAGACGACAAGAATGGAGTGCCAAAGAAAGTGTTATGGTACATTCCATCGGTACCACGTTTGAGGCATTTATTCAGAAACCCATAACATGCCAAGAATTTGACATAGCATCATGACAAATGGGTGGATGATGGTATGCTTAGACACTCGATAGATTCACCATAATGAAAGACTTTTGAAGCCGATCATCCCAACTTTAGTGCGGATCCAAGAAACATACATTTCGCTTTGTCGATAGATGGAATGAACCCACATGGTAACATGAGTAGTAGGCATAGCAATTGGCCCGTAATACTTGTTAACTATAATCTCCCTCTGAAGTTGTGCATGAAGCGGAAGTTTTTAACGTTGTCTTTATTGATTTTGGGTCCTCACCAACCAGGCAATGACATTGATGTATCCTTGGCACCATTAATCGATGACCTAAAAAAGTTGTGGGAAAATGGAGTTGAAGTTAGCGATGCTTACCAAAAAGAGATGTTCACACTCTATGCGATGTTGATATGGACAATTAATGACTTTCCTGCATATGGCAATTTATCTGGTTATTTGGTGAAGAGTTGTGAAGAGTTCTATTGGTTGTCTTATTTACATGACGGAAACGTCTCACAAACGGTTGAAGAATGGAAAGAAAACCATTTTTCTTATACATAGAAGATGGTTTCCAAGAGATCATCACTACCGCAAATAAAATAAAGCCTTTGATGGCAACAACGATGAAAGAGACCCTCCCCGCCCTTTGATAGGTGAACAAATATTTGAAATGGTAAAAGATATAAGAGTCGTATTCGATAAGAGAAAGCGAGGTAAGGAGGAGACGCAAAATGATAGACCATGAAAAAAAAGAGCAATCTTCTTTGATCTTCCCTATTGGAAGACACTTTTTGTTCGTCATTGCTTGGATGTTATGTATATTGAGAAAAACGTTTGTGAATCCATAGTCGGCACGTTGCTTGACATTCTGGGCAAGACTAAGGATGGTGAAAAAGCTCAGTTAGATCTCATGGAAATGAAGATTAGGCCTAATTTGTTTCTTCAGAAAAGAAGGAACTGTACTTACTTCCCTCCGGCAAAGCACACGTTATCCAGAGCGGAAAAGAGAAAGCTTTGTGAATGGCTTGCTTCATTAAAAGTGCAGGACGGGTATTCTTCGAACTTCAAAAAGTTGGTGTCGGTGAAGGATTTGAAACTTATTGGCTTGAAAACACACGATTGTCATGTGTTGATGTAGCAATTACTACCACTTGCTTTGCGGGGAATTCTAACAAAGGATGTGAGATTTGTAATTTCTAAGTTGTGCTCGTTCTTCAATTCAATATGCTCGAAGGTCATTGATCCACTTGTGCTAGATTCACTGCAATTGGAGTTGGTGCAAACCTTATGCATGCTTAAAAAGTATTTTCCATCGGCATTTTTTGACATCATGATTCATTTAACGGTGCACTTAGTAAGTGAGGTTAAGTTATGCGGACCGGTGTATTTAAGATTAATGTAGCCATTTGAAAGATATATGAAGGTTTTGAAGGGCTATGTGAAGAATCGAAATAGGCTGGAGGGATGTATTGTAGAAAGTTACATAATTGAGGAATCGGTTGAATTTTGCTCTAAGTACCTATCTAATGCGGACACAACTGGGGTGCCAAAGACTATAAACATTGAGGCTAGGGGACTATCTACAGGCAATCCTTCATCAGTAAATCAAGAGGAGTAGGAGCAAGCTTGTCTTTATGTTTTGCACAATGCTAATGAAGTGGAGCCTTTCATTGAGGTGCGCATGAACGAATTAAAAAAAGCATGCCCAAAAAGAGCAAGAAATGAGAAGTGGTTGCAAGACGAACACAACCGAACCTTTTGGTTGTGGATTAGAGCACACATCTATGGCAAGTGCTCCACATCGCAAGATGGAGGCATGTCATAGGAGTTGAAGAACCTAGCTAGAGGACCGTCGTCGGTAGTTACAAGGTACACGTCATATTCCATAAATGGTTACACTTTTTACACTGGCAAAAGGGATGAGAAGCATCCGGTGCAAAATACCAGTGTGACTCTCCGTGCTAAGGCTATGCATATTGCCTCCGCCAAGGATAAGAATCCTGTATATGAGACCATGAACTACTTTGGTTTCATTGAAAATATTTGGGAACTAGATTATGGGGGATTACGCATAGCACTTTTAAGTGCAAGTGGACCGACAATAACTATGTTAAGAACGATGACGACAGCATCACAGTGGTTGACTTTAGAAGATTGGGATACAGGAATGATCCCTTCATTATGGCATCACAAGCAATCCAAGTTTTTTATACTACAGATCCCTAAGACATGGAGTTGTCTCTAGTCGTCCCGACAAAGCCAAGAATAATTATTGATGATAAAGAAGTTGATGAAGATTGTGTAGACATCTCTTCATTCACAAAGGGATTGCCACTGGTTGAAGAGATAGATAATTTTGAAGATGATGTTCGCACTTGCTTCGTGAAGATGTGGAATGGATATGTATTGAGGAACCAATGAAAAAGAAGATAAAAAGATAAGCATCAATTAATTTGTATATATGTTAATTTACTTGGAACATTTCTCTTTAATTTATTGCATTTTTCAATCTTTTCTTAATTTTTGTATATCTATCTATAGTTAAATTTCTGGTAAAAATGGAGATAAAGTATACATTATGGGCCATTGGATGCTTAACACACGGGCTGGCCACCCTGGGCAACAAAGAATATTATGTGTGTAAGAAATATTTAAGATAATTTTTTTACGACGATTTTCCCAAAAACCGTAGTGGAAAGCTTTTAACAGTGTTAAAAAGGCTATGGAAAGCAGTATTTTTCGACAATAGTTTTTGCAAAAACTATCGTGGAAGATTTTTTCACGACGATTTTAGCAAAAACAATCATGGAAGATTGATCTTCCATGATGGTTTCTGCTAAAACCATTATGGAAGATCTTCCATGAAAACTGTCATGGAAGATTGATCTTCCACGACGATTTCTGCTAAAATCGTTGTGGAAGATTGATCTTCCATGACGATTTTTGCTAAAACAGTAGTGGAATAATTGATTCTTTAAATTTTTGAAATTCGCGCCAACAACCCGCCATATGTATGCGCGTCCATTACCTCCAAGATTCCTTATTCTCTTGAATCCCTCTCTCTCTCTCTCTCTCTAAAAGCCCTCTTTCTCTCTCTCTAAAATCGCCTCGATCACGCTGCCATCACCTCCACCGTGTCGCCGTCACCTCCACCGGGCCGCCGTCACCTCCACTGTAGGTAAGCTCCCCCTCCCTCTCTCTTTCCTCTTTACCCTTGCCCCACACACCCCCCCTCTCCCCCACCGCCCGCCCGCTCCTCACCCAGCCCCCCACCCGCACCTGTCCCTCGCCCGGCCCCCCCACCCCCTGCCTACCCCTAGCTCGGCCCCCCCACCCTCACCCGCCCCTCGCCCAGCCTCCCCACCCCCTAGTCTCCCCTCGTCTGGCCCCCCCACCCCCACCCCCACCAACCCCTCGCCCAGCCCACTCACGCCCACCCCCACCAGCCCCTCGCCTAGCCCCCACGCCCAAGGCCCCCACCCCCCACCCGCCCCTCGCCCAGCCCCCCCACCCCCACCAGTCCCTCACCTAGCCCCCTCGTCCAAGGCCCCCACCCCCACCTGCCCCTTGCCCAAGGCTCTTACCCCCCACCTACCCCTCGCCTAGGGCCCCCACCCCCACCCGCCCCTAGCCCAGCGCCCCCACCCTCCCCTCGCCCCCTCGCCCAAGCCCCCCACCCCCACCTGTCCCTCACCCAGCCTCCTCGCCCAAGGCCCCCACCCCCCACCCATTCCTTGCCTAGGCCCCCCATCCCCCACCCGTCCCTTACCCAGCCCCCCCACCCCCACTCACCCCTCACCCATCCCCCCAACCCTGACCCCACCCCACCTGACCCGCCGCCACCCTGTATTAAATGTTTTTGGTATGTTAATTTAATTTTCAGTAGTGTGTGAAATTGTTTAAAGTGTAATGTGAATATTTGAAATTGTGTATAATTGAAATTGTAAAATTGTGAATATGTGTACTTGAAATTTGAAATTGTGTAACTGAAATTGTAAAATAGAGTTTATGTGTAATTGAAATTGTGAAGATGTAAAACTGTCAAATTGTGAATATGTGAATTGTTTAAAGTGTAATGTGAATATGTGTAATTGAAATTGTGAATATGTGAAGATGTAAAATTGTGATATTATTTAATTATGAAATTGTTTAAAGTGTTATGTGAATATGTGAAATCGTGTAATTGAAATTGGAAAATTGAGTCTATGTGTAATTGAAATTATAAAATTGTGAGATTGTGAAGATGCAAAATTTTGATTTTATTTAAATTTGAAATTATGAATATGTGAAATTGTTTAAAGTGTTATGTGAATATGTGTAATATGTCAATTTCTAACATTTTTATTTACAATATGTTAATTTATAAGATGTGAATTTATAATATGCAATTTTTAATATGTTAATTTATAATTTGTGAATTTATAATATGACAATTTTTACTATAAGATTGTAATTTAATATTAGTATGTCTGTGTTAGTTTTGGCTTACTTTAAACAGGTACAATGTCTCGCGACATCAATAGTGACCAATACGAGGACGAGTACAAAGACTGCACTCCATCTTCATTGCAATATAGTAAGGGAAACCAACGTAGTAAGCCATGAAGGCTAATCGAATTTGATCCAAAAGTAGACTTTAAGCGAAGGTCTACATTAATGAAAAAAATTCATCATATGAGAAAGAAAGGTTTAAGAATTGAAGTGACTTTTGATTCAAAAGGCCAATCGGAAGGTGCACTCGGCCATGAATTAAGCAGTTGGATCGGAGTTGTCAATCGAGAGCACGTTCCAATATGGACAAAAGATTGGAGGTTTAAGGATTTACATAAAGTAAAAGATGTGATTTACAGAGAGATATACAAAGCTTTCACAGTTAAGGATTGGTATAGGAAAAGGGCTTTGAAGGTTTGTGGTGAATTAGCAAAAGGGTTTAGATTTGACCTCTATGTTACCTTCATACAGCCACACCTTTCCATTCTGGAGGAGGATGAAAATGTATATAAACGGCCTCCTATGCTAGTACACTACTGCCCCTCAATAAACCATAAAGATTGGGAAGCTTTTATGAGGTATCGACGTACCATTGAATTCCAACTGCTATCATCAAATGCAAGAAAAATATGAGCAAAAAATGAATACTACTCTATGGTTGGCCGAGTTGGATATGGAGAGCTCGAGCAATCCTTGGTACGTTAATATTGTACTCATATTACATATATCAATTCTTCTATCATTACTATGTTACTAACATAGCATAACATAGTTTGCAAAGGCAGGCGTGCTACCAACAGGGAGGAGTTGTGGGTCAAATCACGTCAAGGTCCCGATGGTCAGTTCAAAAATCCAAAAGTAGCAGAAATAGGGAACTTGATTGTAAGTTTATTGACTACAAACAATTATTTTGTAATTTAATACTAGATGAAGGATTGCTTGAATAACATGGTTGTGTCGTTTTACAAGATGAATACACAACGCAAGGGAAACCGGAACATTCAGGATGTGTTCGCGGTCAATTGAAGTATATGAAGCAGTCTCAATACTTTAACCTCCAATCAGGTACGTCGAAATTGAATTCCCAAATGTCAAAGATGCAGATGGAGATTGCAAAACTGTGGGGCTCTTGTGAACGCTCATTTCCCATGGTTATGCCAAGTAAATGGATGATAGCATCTCACAACGCAACTGTAACGCCCGCCTAATTTTATGTAACGGATTATGCCATGATAAATGACGACGTTAAATGTTATATTATGATAAGTGTTATGATATATAATGTGATGGTGCTAACCATTTTATTTTAAGTGTTATGATAGGTGACGCTCGCGTGGAATTGATGTGCTCAAATGTTCATGTCATTAATGTTATATGTTTAATTATATTTTTATTGATAATTAAATATTATGAATGATTTTTGTATTTAAGGACAGATCGGCAGGCCGGACCATTCAGTTCGATAGGCCAACATGTTTTCCTCAGAACGGCAAGCCGATGGTATATCATCGGTAGGCCGGACTTCAGTGATCGGCAGGCCGACGACAGCTGACAAGCAGTCAGCAAAAATTTTTACAAAATTTATGATAAGGTTGAATTGTGTTAAGGATAATTTATTCTAGATAATTAACATAATTATGGGATGATTTGTTTAATTTTGGTAATGAAACATTTGACTTTTTGAATTATTTAAATTAATGGATAAGTTTTCCCGTTTTACAATTTCAAAATAAGGTAATTGTGAGAAAATTGATGACTTAATCCAATCCTCTCCGCTCTCCATGCAATTGAGCCATTTTAGTCAAAAATTTTTCTGATAATTATGGAGGAGACGAGTAATCTTTTTTTTTACGTTATCTCATTTTCACAAAAACTCTCTCTCTCTCTCTCTCTTTCCCTCGATTTTTTTCTCTCTCTCTCCCTCTACTTATCACATTTTTCTTTCTTCCTCTTCCTCTCAAAATTTTCCCTGTTATTATTTGTTAAATTATTGAAATTTCTTTGGACTATTTCAAAGGAGATTAAGGAAGAATTCGTTTTAAGGTAAGAGTTTATTTTTTTAGCATTTTTGAAATTTTCTTCCCTTCAAACTGACTGCTATATCTCCATCTAGGAACATCATTTTGCTCTGAATTTTTAGTATGTTATTTATTCATGTGTTATGTGATTCTCCTCCAAATTTCACGTTAATTCAAATTTCTTATACAAAGTTATGAATTTTCTACTCTCCATCACTCACAGTAATTTATTGCTGACTATTTTGTTGCACATATGTATGGTTGTTGTTTTTGTTGCAAATGAATGTTGTTTTGTACGAAATTTGGTGGACATGCTTATATATATGTTAAGTATAGGACTGGAAAATATGGTGATGATTTGACATATATATTAAGAGTTATATAGACTTTATGAATGCCAGGTATTTATATTCTTATTACAGTAAATTTGTTGAACTTTTATTGTATAATATTTTTATGATTGTATGATTTTATATGGTGATGAGAAATTGTGGAGGCACTGTATTATATGTGAATATGATGTCATAATGAATTTTGAGGTCTAAATAAATTTATTTTAATTGTTTGGAAATTATTATTTCACATAATTCATTGTCCAAAATTTTTATGGCTATGATTGGTCTCTGCCTTCCAATGCATGGT
>CAMOHE010044469.1:0-16347 GCA_946598075.1 Artocarpus hirsutus | reverse complement strand
CATCAACTTCATCATTATCATCATCATAATAGTGCACTAGGCACATTTTCATAGGAACATATCTTTCATTACATCAACCATATTAAAACATTATTCATTTTATCTTAAGGGCCCAAGTGTTACACCATAACATCATCATCATAGGCGCGCCGTCATGAGAGGAGAGGGGTAACTAATCTCAAACCAAACATGACACATAACTTAACATAACATAACATAACATATCATTGGGTGTGCAACACTTATTTAGGTGATACATATATACTTACTTATACTTTCATACTTTGAAAAACATTATCATCAAAACATGCATAAACTTTCATGCATTAAAACTTCATAACAATACTTCATGAAAAATCATCATGAGAAATCATCATAAGATCATCATAAAAATAGATTTCAAACTTTTCATAAAACTCATACTTTTCATAAAATTCATTATGTTGCAGGTGAGAATGTCCTTACCTCAATGAGCTTACTTAACCTTACTTTTGTAGGTGACGACGCTGCGGTCTTGATGTGCTCACTTCACATTGTGTTCATGTCATACATTCATAAAATAGTAATTAATATTTATTTTAATGAATTAATTACCACAACATAACATCCATTTCATAAAAACATCATACATACATTTTTCATTAACCATAAAACATTGAAACAACATTTTCAACACATTTATATTTCTGACCTCCATGAATTTAAAAATTAATATCTTTACATCCACATATAATTTGAGTACCAAATTTGGCAAGAATAAAGATAACACATAAACCTATCACCATGATTTTTCTTTAGTCATAAAAATTTCATTAAGTATTTTAAATAAGTCATGTAACATTCACTTTCAAATCTGCTAGCAATAACAAAACAGTGAGTAGTCCACAGTTGCATTCTTATAATAAATTATCTACATTCTAAAATAATTCCATAAAAATACTACATATAATAGACATATAAAATTACAACATACCCAAAGATTAGCTTCAAATAGATTCAACACAGCTCAATTCATTCTTTAGAATGCAGAGGCCAAAAATACATTCTATGTGCAAACAGTGAGTTCCATGCAATTATCATTTTTCAATAATTAAAATAAAATTATTATGACCCTAAAATTCACATGATCACATATTAACATAAAAATATAGTAGCACAAGAATTCTCATCACTAAATAAAATCATTTAATTATACAAAGACATCACATAACAAGAATCTCACAACTTTACAGTTAAAGCAGTCACATAACCTAGGCTTAATAAAAATTCTATAACACATGAAATATTCACCATATTATCACCAAAATTTCTAGTCTAATACATAATATATATAAACATCTTCACCAAATTTTATGCATAACAACATGCATTTCCATCAAAAACAACACCCATACATATGTGCAACACAATTGATCAGCAATAATTTACTGTGATTGGCAGAAAAAGAAAATTCATAACTTTTTATAGAAAAATTGAAATATCGTGAAACTTGGAGGAATATCACATAACACATGCATAAATAACATATTAAAAATTCAGAGCAAAATGACATTCCTAGATGGAGATATTGCAGTCGGACCGAGGAGAGATACAATTTCAGAAAATACCAAAAAAATGTGTGCTTACCTCAAAACGATTTCTTCAAAAAAACTCCTTCGAATTCAACCAAAGAAATTTCAGTATTTCTTACAAATAATATCAGGGGAAATTTGAGAGGGAGAAGAAGAAAGATGAACAAGATGAAAAGAGAAAGAATGAGAGAGAAAACGAGAGAGAGAGAGAGAGAGTTGTTTCACGTGAAAAAGAAAATAAGAATGGGGTAAAGAAAGGATAGTCTCCCCCCTCAATATCAGAATTTTCTAACAAGATTAGGGCATTCTTCACATGGAAAATGGAGGAGATTAAGCGAAAAAGTCAGAACTTCCAAGAACGGTTCGAGTTACCATATTTTGCCTTTGTAAAACGAAAAACCTTATCAAATGCAGTCAATCAATTCGAAGTCAAACATATATTTTCCTAAAATGAGAAAATTATTCCAAAAATATGTCAATTAATCAAAATAAATCATCCAATCACATAATCAACCTTATCATAATTTTTTTGAAATTTCTATTGACTGCTTGTCAGCTGTCATCAGCCTGCCGATCTCTCTCTTCGGCCTGTCGATTCCTAAAGTCTGGCCTGCAGACGATATATCATCAGCCTGTCATTCCAAGGAGGGTCATTTCGGCCTGCCGAACTAAATGGTCCGGCCTGCCGATCTGCCCTAACATACAAAAGTCATCCAAATCATTAAATTATCATAAAAAAAATGATTAAACATATATCATTAATAACATGAACGCTTGAGCACATCAATTTCACGTGAGCATCACCTGCCATACCACTTAAAAAGAAATGGTTAGCACCATTATATCATATATCATAACACATATCATAAATATAACACTTGACGTCGTTATTATCATGACATAATCCGTTACATAAAAATTAGGCGGGTGTTACAAAAGCAAGAAAAACAAGGAAGGAAAAAAATTCTAACAAAATTAAAATCTCTTATCAAAGCTCCATCTTGTAGGGACATATTAGAGAAAAGTAATATTTTATTATATAGTTACCCATTACAATTAGTTTTGACTTTATTTTATTTATTATTTGATAGTTAGGTAACTTTCTCGATTCTAGTGATTATAACTTGTATTTATATAGAGCTCAATTTATAGTGCCCGTTACTAGTTCTGTCTCTTTGTTCCTAGTCCATGGATGATGCACCTAGGGATGTTCAGATATCGGATAGGGTTGGCAATTCGTATTTACGTGTCGTATTCGTGTCAGTATGATTACAACACGACATAATTAGGCTGAACACAAACACAACACGATTAATAAACATGCCTGAAACGCAAACATGAACACGAACTGCTATGGCACGTGTAACAAGACATGATACAATTAACATGATTATTACATGGGCTGTGATGGGTTTTCACGATAAAAACACATATATGGCACGTTTTTAACCTATTTAACTGAAAATTAACCAAAAAAATTAAAAAAAAAAAGGGCCAAGAAAGAAAATAAACAGACACAACATCTAATTAGTAGTACTAGCCTACTACTACTAGGCATATAAAATTGTCCAAGCAACATCATGTCTAGTTCCAAAACATAACAAAACACTCAAATTAAGTTCAAACATAAACACATATCCAAATCAAAATTCAAAACATAACCAACATCAAAATGTTCCTATCCAAATGTCTGATAATAAACAGTCTAAGTGCATAAAACGTCAGTCTTTTTGAGCTTAAAATGAGGTATGTAAATCCAAGCTCCTAGTACTCTCCAAAAGTCTTCAACTATTTCACCCTGTTTAAGACTTCGAAAAATAACAAAGTTAAACAAAGTAACAAATTAAACAACAAATCAACAAAGTTAACAATGTAAGCATTATGAAATAGCTATAGGCACAAAAAAATTTTAGAACTCAAGCTATAAGGATACTGATTCCTTATGTGATAGTGATAGTAATTAGATTGTTTCTAATTCCATTTTGTAACATGTAAATAAACACAATAAAGGGAATCAATGATCCCTCTCTTATTCCTTTTTGCCCTGTCCAACAATTTTCACTCTCTGGTTACATTCCATTAGAAGCTGGTAAACACACCCTTAATGGACACAAGTAGAGGTGGCAATAATCGTGTTCATGTCGTCTTCGTGACGGCACGTTTATAGCACGATATGT
This sequence comes from Artocarpus hirsutus, assembly GCA_946598075.1. Lineage (NCBI taxonomy): Eukaryota > Viridiplantae > Streptophyta > Magnoliopsida > Rosales > Moraceae > Artocarpus > Artocarpus hirsutus. Next base: position 12,599 of record CAMOHE010044469.1, on the reverse strand, counting down.
TTAACCCGAACATAAACATGACACGATTAATAAAAGTGTCAGAAATGCAAACACGAACACGACACGCCTATGGCACGCGTAACATGACACGACATGATTAACACGATTATTAAATGTGTCGTGACGGTTTGACACAATAACAACACGTATATGACATGTTTATGACCCAATTAACTAAAAATTAAAAAAAATTAAAAAATTTTAATTTTTTTTTAAAAAATCCAATAAAGAAAATTAACAAAAACACAATATCTTATTAATACTAACCTACTATAAATATTTCAAATATTTTTATTTTTAAGTTTAAATGTGTTATAAATGGACGGGTCGTGTCGTACCGTGTCAACACGTTTACGGCACGTTTAATTAAACGTGTTAAGGCGTGTTTAGGGAAAGTCAACGACACAAAAAGAATCAATAAATGCTCTATCATAAGTAAACCAGTCAAAACCCATATCATATGCCAAAAAACCTAATGGAAAAAAAAAACAGAGAGAGAAAGAAAAGTTTATAACTTTTTTTTGGTTAAACAATAAAACCTAGAAAGGAAAGGAAAGCAAAATACCTTGAGAGTGTCATTACAGGCAAAAGAAGAAGAAAAAATCTAGTTTTGAACCAGAGGCAGAGATGAAGAGCAAGAGAGGATCCTAGAAGAGCTTCTTTCAAGAACAAAGTCAGGGAAGGCGACAGTGGTAGGGGCGACCACAGTATGAAGGCGACAGCGGTGGGAGACGATGGCAGTGGAAAGGCAACGGCGGTTGGAGGCGAAGTTGGTGTTGTGTGAGGTGAGCATTTGGGTGATGAGGCTGTGAGGGTTTGTGTTGTGATTGTTCTGAATAGTTAGGGTTTGAAATTGAGGGTTGGGTGCATAACATGCCTCGCATATTTTGGGATTTAAATTTTAAATATTTTTATTTTTAAGTTTAAATGTGCTATAAATATATGAGTTCGTGTTGTGCCTTGTCATGTGGACATATTTACGGCCTGTTTTAATTAAACGTGTTAAAGTGTTAAACGTGCTAGCACGAATCTAGCCCGTTTATTTTCATGTTATTTGTGCCAACCCATTGATGATCCAATTAATAAACGTGCTGTCTAAATCTATTTATTCGTGTCGCTTTTGTATCGTGTCATCGTGCCGTGTTTAAAATTGCCAGCCCTAATATCGGATTACACGGATTAGAGGTTAATCCATAGTCTAATCCATATTCATATTGGGAAAATCTTAATTTGTGAACACCCTAATCCAATCCAAAAACCACGGATTTTGCGAATTGGGTTTTGTAAAAAAAGAAGAAGAAAAGATTAAACCATTAATTTTTTTTAAAAACTATCAATTAAAATTAACATAATATAACATAAAATAATTTAATAAAATCCAACATTTTACAACATAAAAGAATGCAAGTCTATAATAATAAACTAAGTCGTAATATTACAAAACGTTACAACCAACAAATTTATATAAACTTTAGACATAAGTAAATAATGTTGGTTTTACAATTAGGCTAAGCTTCCTTTTTTTTAAGCATATAAATTTTAAACACAATACCGTAGGAGTATAGGTTCATATATTTATCAAAATTATATATGTGTGTGTGTGTGTATGTATATGTATATACAATTTATACAATACATAGTTTATATTCATTGATTACACAGAGTGGAAGATACTCAATCCGTAATTTAATACATATATATCAGATTTAAAAAATCTCAATCCAAAACAAATCCGTATTTTTTATAATATAATCTAATTCAGCGAATTGGATTATATTGAATAGATTGATCGATTCCATGAACACTTTTGTACACCTGTTGGGAAAATCACCATAACAATATAACCATGAAAAACTTTCCCTCTTTTGTGATAAAATGGGATCCTCAAACAAAATTTCCATAAAGACTATAGCTCCAGAATATCAATCAAAACACACACAATAAGAGAATAAAATAAACCACAATGCGATACACATATTTATTGTTAGAATAGATGCCCATAAAACATATGATGTTTTGAAATGGACAAATTTTTAGATAAATAAAGTGAATTTACTCATTATATTCGCATGTATATATTTTGAATACTTTAAGAATATCATTAAAATTTCATAATTACCTACGTGACTATAAATATTGTATATAAGCGTTATATACAAGAGAATAATATTTAATGATGATAATTAAAATGGTCAGTAACATATACCTAATTGTTATAATTGGTTATTCAATTAAAATATGGAATCTTTAATTGAGCGTTACTAGTGTAGGTCATTTTTATTAAAAATGAAACAGTCTTATCTGAACCATTAATGTAATAAGTCATTAAATGAGTGTACTGTGTATAATGAGATTATGAAAAACTGGGACATGATAAGATATAAACAGCTTATAATTTTCATTAAATATAGTAAGTTATAATCACATCGACCGATAGTCATAAATAAAATGGTTTTAATATTGAGTTATTAGCAGACTCCTATTTATGGATTTATATTTTTTGATTTACTCGGTATGAATTGAGAATAAAATCTTATTTCTTGTATCTTGGAGGCATGATGAATTAAGTAGCTGAGAATGTTAATATTACAAGATAGAATTCATTCCTTCTCTAATGAGAAGCAAATAAATAATTCTCTTAAGTATTGATTTAGGGCTTGAATAATAAAAGCGCTCAATTCATGATTTTTTTTCATGAATTTATTATTCATTAGAGAATCAATAGCACTCAAGAATAAATAAGTAATTAGAGATATTAACATATATTACCTAGCTCTAATTATGAATTTATGGAGTATCGACTTATATGTAGTGACTATATCAAGTCGACGACTCTAAAAAATAAGTAATAGAATATCTATAATTTCAAGAGTGTAATTTCAAGTATTTAATAGAGTTACGTTAGAATTAATAAAAAAGTAATATATTAATTAACGAGTTTAATTAATATATTGGTTTTATTGAAACTTGAAATTGTAGGTCCATTAGTCATTGTTGGTTTAAATAATTAATTTAGAATTGTGAAATTCTAAATTAAATATCACTCAAAAAAATTATTTATGAATTTATATTTATTAAATAATTAGATTGTTTAATAAAATAAAATAAAATAATTAGTTTTGAAAGTCACATAGTAGGTAGGTCCCATTGCATGTGGTGTACACATTAAAACTTGTTTACAAAGTTTTCATATTTCATATTTCTAATTTTGAATAAATGTGATTTAATTTAAATATGAAAAGTTTAATGTGAAGACAAATGAGATTGGATAACAATCAGTATTCTCACTACACTGATCGGAAATGGCGCCACATGCACATAGAATCACTCTGTGTGTGGTCATAATATGGGAATGAGAAACTTGCGTCTTTTATTTTGATTAAATATTTGATATTTAATTAAAATAAAGAGACTTTTCAAAATTAATTATCTCTCTTGTGCTCTATAAATAGAGGCATTTTTTATTCATTTAGGACATATGTATGAGTCCTAGAGAGATTGAGAATACTCTGTAGAAAAAAAAAACCCTCACATAGGCATGTAGAAAGAGAGAAAGAAAAAGAAGAAAGGTTCTTCTATTTTGTAATTTAAATTAGTTGAGTGATCTTTAAAAAACTATATTCTTTCAACGCCCACTCATTCGTCCATCTGGTGTCAAGAGTAGGTGAAGAAATGGTGGTTTCATCCTAAAGAGAACATCTTTTGCAAGCCGGTTGTTTCCGTTCTTTTTCGATCATATTCTAGTAAGCAAAGTATTTATTTATTTCTTTATGCATAAAATTAATATAATCTATAACGTATTACAAAAGTTTTGAGAAAATTTATGTTATACACGATCTATACTATCACCACATTTTCGCTATATTTTTGTGAAAATCACTTTCCTAAACCTATAATTGGTATCAGAACCGGCTATAGAATATATTAATCGAAGCGGTTGATCATGAGATAATTGATGTTAAATAAATATATATTCTCTATAATGCATATATGTGATGGGTAAGCACTTTGCATTAAGATGTATGTTTTATTTACTTATTTATTCATATGATGAATGATGAATGTATGGACGGTAGATTTGGCCGTTAATTATACGGTTCTGATGATCTCTTTGATTATCGTTATTTTATTTTTCATTGGAATTGATGTTCGCCTAAAATTAAAGGGTTAGGCTTTTTTGTAATTTTTTTTTTTTGCAATTTATATTAGTGAAACATTGAAGACAAGATTTCTTGAAGACTTGAAGAATCAAAACTAATGACCATGAAATGGTTGGTGATTGACGGTTTAAGAAACCATTAACAAAACATGAAAAAATGGTGCAAAAAGCTCTAGCATGTGGAGCCGCGGTGCCAAGGTTTAACGCTACAACACCAGTTGGAATGTAGGGGGCACGGCTGCACATGAAGGCAGTAAGGGAGCGCAGCCGCGCGTGGATGCTAAAGCCGAAACCCTAGTAGGGTTTCAGAGTTGTTTTTCCAACTATTTTCTCATTTTTATTTTGTTTTTGCCCTTTAAATAAAAGTACAATTTAAGGAAAATTACAAGAAGATGCACGAAGATATTGAAGATTAAATTAGATTAGGAATTTATATTAATTTCATTATTTCAATTGGGTCATAATTTAAGGGTCCGTTTGGCAAAGGGATTCGAATTATGATGATTTAGATCCTTTTGATTAAGTATTGTGATTTGAATTGTAATTTGAGTTGTAATTCGAGTTAGTGTTTAGTTGTGAGAGTATTTAAAATTGGATTTAGGTAAAAGATCCAAGTATATAGTTGGTAACTTTTTGGAATCCTGATTTGAGTCATGAATATGTGTTTGGTACATTTGAGATTTGGATTAGGATTTTCCATGGCCCATTTGTCAAAATTACAAAAATTTATTAGGAAAATATCACATTTTTAAAAAAGTACATAAAATGGTTTAGGAAATAAATTATTTCCATTTCATTTAATGGAAAAAATCCTTAACTACCTGCACATTACTAAAATGAAAATAGTGTTATAATTGTATCAAGTCCTCTGTTTTTTGCCTATAGATTCTTTTGGCCATTTTGTTGCTATTTTCTTTTCCCAAAGAATCAATTCTCACTCCAATCCATAAAGTAGTTACAAAAAAATATTTTGAGAACAAAGAACATGGTCCTTTTTGAAAAGCATTGTATACATGACGGCATATACTGCATACAAATGAGCAAGGGAAAAAAAACTAACGTAGAAACGTTCCAATAATTGAGCGTTAAAAAATTACTATATTGAAATACTAGTGCCTACTGGTGTACCAAGGGCGTTGTGCATAAGCTTCCCACATTTGATTCGCTATTGCATCCTTACGAGTGTTCATGTTACTGTTGTCACCCCTATTTTGAATTAATAGGGCCACATCAACCCCATCATCGTCTTGCACCCTATTTTCTTCATCGACATTTGCACCTTCTATCTCCGCCACTGGTAATGCGTCATCATAGTACTGTTAAAGTATCTCATCACTACTTTGCCACATGCGTATGAAGTTGTGAATCACGGCACAAGCAATTGGGATAACTTTTTGTTTATCGTATGGAAAGGGCTTCATGCTTTTCAAAATTAGGAATCTTGTTTTCCACACACCAAAAGTTCTTTCCATGTAGTTGCGAACAGAGGAGTGGGTATAGTTAAACAATTCCTTCGGTGAACGAGGACCCTACCTATGCTCTCCATACTCTTGCAAGTGATATGTAACTCCTTGATATGAAGCAAGGAAATAATCCATGTTCGGATAGCTAAAATCTACTAAATATAATTTCCCTAAGTAAATCACAAGTGGTATTAGTATATATATTCCAAGAATACAAAAAAAGCACATGTTGATTGAAAAAGAACAATATTAATTTTGTTTTTTTTGCCTACCCGGTGGTGGTCTTGGAAAGTGTTTCCTTGGATCGGATATCGCGTCCAGTAACACTTGCACATCATGGATCCCTCCCATCCAGTTAAGATGAAAGTAAATTTCATGTCAAAGTCATAGACGCCCATGACATTTTGTGAGTGAAATCCTTTTCTATTAATATACCTTCTTGATTCTTCACTAGGTGGAATACATAATATGCGTGTACCGTCAATAGCGCATACGCAATCCTGTATAATAAAGTGTGAATACTGTTGGTTTAAGTCAACTGTTTTACAAATAACAATAGATCATTTCAGTAGGTCTAGCGTAGTTACCTTGAACCATGGAAGGTACTTGTTCCTATGCTTTTAAACGTGCATGGGCAGGTCATTCCATTTAGGCAGATAGTCTGCCTTGTATAAAGAAGCACGAAATTGTCTCCTCTGAATGCTGCCAATAATCCTGCATTTCTCTATTTGTTTGGCTTTGTGATATGATGTTTAAAAATATCATCAATCGTTCATCTACATTGGTATTACGATTGGGTCTTAACAGACCTTGTTTTGAACTATTGCGCTCAGCATTGTAAAGGTGTCAACGCCTATTCAAATCCTATTGTATATTCTACTAGGATGCCCTTGCAGCAAATTATCTATATGTTCGTGTCCAGGCATCCCCAACGTGTTGCGTTGTTGACGCGGCTGCATAAATACAACGGCATATAGCGCTGCGGAAGCAGCTGCAATGTTGTAAATATTATCGTCGTTGTCTGAATTATTGTTTCCATAACTTCCATCACCAAAATCCACTATAAAATCCCTAGAGGAATTTATTATATGTTGTAAGATTTGAGAAAACCATGGACTGATATATCATTATTGTTAGATAAACCATACTGAATGGCCACATGTAGACAATATTAATACAGTAACCGAATAAGAATATAACATTATTAAGGCATGAATTTAATGGACATTTTTCTACATGCAGACAATATTAATATTGTAATCAAATATGAATAAAACAATAATAACAGAATAGAACAATGGTAGCTGCAAATAATATTGTATATGTCCTCACCAACAAATTAATAATCATCTAAATCAACAATACAATCGTCATCGAAAAATACAATTCGAAAAAATACAATGAAGAATACAATCCAAAAAAATACAATGAAGATTAAAATAAAAAAAAATGTCCATGACAAATGTAAACAAATGGTATAAAAAATAAATGGCGAGCATGCAAAAAAATGGATAAACTAATATTTGTCATGTCCGCCATATGATGGATGTGGGAAATATAGAGAGTCCTACTGAAAATGGCCAGGAGGATGGAAGAAAGGTGCTGATGGTGCTTACGACGGTACTGTGGAGGCGTGCTCTCTGGTGGTTACCGTTGCTGAGATTGAACTCTCGTGATCCCCATCTATTTGAAGGCCATGTGACATTCTAGATTGGCTATGAGGAACACGGTTTGGATTTTGAGATTAGTGGACAAGTATTCTATAAAGTTCACGTATTGATCTGGGCCTAGGTTCATCTCATTCATGATTGTTAGGCACTGCCTCCATTCCTTATCATTCAACGCCTGTTGATTGGCTGAGCTTCCACCATCAGTACCCTTACTATGGTCGTGGCTGGATAGGGAATCTGCAATGCTTTGTAAGACAATGGCAGCTACTTGCGAATATGCTAGACCTTTGCTATGCACTAGCTTTTTCCCAATTCTCCGGGAGGTAGGAGCAATGTTGCTGGCACGTAGTCTTGATCTACAGCCGTCAAGTCCTGTGAAATGAGTAATGTATGTCCTGTCCTTAGGGCTATTGTAATCATCTTCTAAGTCCTTCTGATCAGAACATCCTTCATGCTTGTCATTGCTTCTTAACGGACTAAGAGGTTCAGTTAAACATGTCAAACCTAAAGCAACTGCAAGATTCTCGGTGGCAGACTCCCGGTGAAACAATTGCGATATCAACTCCCAATTTGGCACAGCCTTGCCAATCAAGTCTTTCACTTAGGGGTTTCGCTGGACATCGAATGATAAATTTTTTAAGTTCGCAACAAATGAAAGTTATATTAATATTTGGAAGAATTAAGACTGTTACCATCAAAACTAAAAAAGCTTATCGTTAAGAAATCATCTAGATACTATGGCTCACAACGAACAGCCCCATTCAAATCCCAACAAAGGCCACTTGCATTCATTAGAACGAAATATAGCTGAAAAATTTTCCTCAATCGATACCGCTTTTGGTTGCAACGTTTGCTAGGAACACCTTAATCAAAAATTTCCCATATTCACCAGTCCCAATCGGCTGCGGTAGGATGTCGTCCCAAGGCGGTTGTTTGATGGTCCACCAGCCTTAATAACAAAGCTCTCTCATTTTGTTGACTCCAATTAACGGTTGCCTCATCATCGTTCCTTTTCTTTCCCATCTTTCCCATGTCCATATTTTCAGTCCACAAAGCGCGCAACAGCAATTGCACATACAAGTATGCCACGAAAAGAATGTAGTGAAATGTTAATAAGTATGAGACATAAAACTGGCTCAGAAATGTAATTGCTTCTTCCATTTCACATTAGGAGTCTCATCTGGCACTTAAGACGTCCACAGGCATGCTACGACCGGTTGGTATGCACAAGGACAAATGGATACAAATAAATAAAACCCCAGAATCTTGTGCATAGGCAATTGCTAGCACAAGAGCATAATAAGCGCGACAGTCCACAACAAAAAAACTTCAACCAACATGAGGAAGAAAAATGTAGTTTCATCACAGCCAGCCCTTTCTCTAAGATCATAATGTAGTACTAACAAACTTATCAAGTTTAATTTCTATTAACCAAAAAGAAAAAATAGATCAGCCAACATTTATAAATCGTAATAACAACAAGTGTAAGCCAAATGACAATTTCGAAGCTCACATTTCACAGGTCACATGTGACAGTTCACATTTCACAGATGACAAATAATAAAGGGAAAAGGCACATTACAGTCTAACTACTCTATGAGGTTTGGTATTAGGAGACCATTCAAACAATTAATCAACCAGAAAAAGAAGGTAGAATAAGAACAAGTCAAAATGCAGCACTATATGGTACACGGCACTTCATCTCATTTATAAGTGACCACTTTGACCGTCTTACTTGTGACCATATATGTAAGTTTATGCCTTTTATATGAAAAATAAGCATCCAAAACCTTCATCATTAAGCCAAATGTACCAAAAGCCATGAATCAGGTTATTTTTCATTATTTTTCTATTGGTACTTCTAAGTTTGTACTCTTTACTATTCCTAATTAAGCATAATTGATTGGTCTTTTAGATATACTAAAAACAACCGGTAACAAGTGTTCTTCCTTGGCAAGAAGAACGCAAAGCGATCCACTTCATGTAGTTCTCGATCAGAAGAAGAAGACTCCAATATTAATTGATCATCCTGATCACTATCATACATAACAACCTCATTTTGAAACGCATCAATATCGCTACAAAACCATGATATCGGTAAAAACAATCATGAAAATGAAGAACAGATCAATAAGCTTCATTTTTGTGAGATGAAAATGAAAAATTATTATAGCTAGGGAAATTCAGGGTAGGCATTTGGAGTTTTGGAGAGATGATGAAGTATTTTAGAATTCTATATATAGATAGCCCATTTAGACAAGTGTTTGACACGTTTTAGCCTACTTTTTGTTAGTGGAGAAGTCCAAATATAACTACTATCAGTACGGCAATAAGCAATAGTGTTTAGATTATATAATCAAGCCTAAAAGTATTTGAAAGTGACCATAAAAGGGAACTATAATATGAACACATAAGATTACACAAAAACTTAGAAGCCCAAAAAGTACGTAGCAACATTGGTATTTTCCATCGACAAGTTACTTGAATACTCAACAATACATAATAAAGCTTGCATAATAAAGCATACTTAACAATACATTTAATTCTGCTTTTCTCAAACAATAATTTGACTAATTGCTTATACTCGTTACCTCCATAGCTTTCCCCTACTAATCATTTGGCCAAAATAACAAAGAACCATCGTAAGATAACATAGACAATGGTTTTCATACTCGATAGGACAATTGCATCTGTACCCTGATGTTATGAAACATTTTTTTCACACTAGATGTGTTGCATTTGTAACCAGAATCAACTAGAAACACAGACAAAAAATTTAAGGGGGTTGAAGCATAAAATGTTCCAGGTCATTCCATAGATGGGCATATCCAATTCTTTACTCATGGGGAAATTTTTTTACTTTTTTAAGGGTTCACAATAGGAAAAACTGCACATGACCAATAAGTTGTATGCTTCCCTGAAACCTGCCAACAATGGGCGTCATTCTCTAGCCTTGTGTATGCAATCCTTGTAAATATTAACTAGCTTTTAGACTTTGCGACCTCAGTTCAAATTTAAAACATTTACATGATCTTAATCCCAACATTTATAAGCAATCAAGAGTAAGATTTCATTCTAAGCAAACAGGAAATTCATAATTGAACACAACGGAAACAAAAAAAAATTTTGAGATCCGCATATCTGATTCAAGAAATGTAATCCAACCAAACAAAAAAAAGGGTCGCATTTTGTGGTATTGCAGCCGATGACTGGACAAGAGAATGGGTGATACATATAACAAAACAAGTTTTACAGCATACATGAAAAAATTACCCAATAGTTGGAATCATCCTATATACATCCTATGCTTTTACTTCCTTATACATTGAACTCTGCTTCTGTCCAACAATAATTTGACTAATTGCTTTTACTCATTACCTCCATAGCTTTCCTCTACTAGTCATTTGGCCAAAACAACAAAGAACCATCATAAGATAACATAGACAATGGTTTTCATACCCGATAGGAAAATTGCATCTGTACCCTGATGGTTATGAAACATTTTTTCACACTATATGTGTTGCGTTTGTAACCACACTCAACTAGAAACATAGACAAAAAATTTAAGGGGGTGAAAGATAATGTTCCAATGGGATCCCATGGATGGGCATATCCAAATCTTTACTGATGGAAAAAAAATATTACTTTTTAAGGGTTCACAAGAGGAAAAACTACACATGACCAATAACTCATATGCTTCCCTAAAACTCTTCAAAAACAAGCGTCACTTTCTAGCCTTGTGAATGCAATCCTTGTAAATGTTTACTAGCTTATAGAGTTTGCGATCTCAGTTCAAAGTTAACACATTTACCAAGATCTTAATCCCAACATTTATAAGCAAATAGGAAATTTAGAATTGAACACCACAAAAACACAAAAATTGAGATCCGCATATCGGATTCAAAATGTAATCCAAGCAAATACAAAAAAAGGGTCGCATTTTGTGGTATTACAGCCACTGACCAGAATGGAGAATGAGTGACACATATACCAAAACAAATTTTACAGCATACATGAAAAAATAGAAAAGAAGATCGACGCAAAGAACAAGAGAAATTCGTATACAGTGGACATTCCCAAGTTCGCAAAAGCGAATCAATCGAAGTAGTATCCAATTCAAAGAAAACTCATACTCAAGAGGACCCAAAAAATGATTCAAAAACCTTGCAATTTCAGCCACCAAACGAGTATCCGAAGGACTGATGATACCCAAGTTAGGTTTTGAGTCATTTGAGTCAAGTTAGTGCTCAAACCAAACATGGCCTAAATATCCAAGGACCCCAGTCAAATCCATCTCAATTATCGAATTAAATGCTTTACTTTATGTTGATAATTTATTCTATGTTCATCCATTATAACATGTCATATTAATACTAGTGTGCCTACTCATATGTTTTATGACATGCCATGCATACACACATATTTATTTATTACATTAAAATTGTTTCAATTATAAATATAAAATATGCGCCGTAAATTAATTTAATCTCAAATTTGACTTGCAAAATAGTATTATTATATATAAAATTAAAGTTAAGAGTTCAATTTTAGAATTTCATCTATTTGAAAATATAAAATGTTTATATCTCTAAAATTGTAAACCATGAAATGATTTACAAATAAAATACATATTTGCAAAATATTGAGTGAGAGAAGGTTGCATAACAATACAACTGATGAGGGCATCGGTAGCACAAGCAAGAGCACAAGGGAAGAGACATATTTAGATCTAATTCAAGTTCCCATTGGTCTGGTTACAAGAGCTCGTGCGAAGAAATTCAAAGAAATGCTTATTGGGCTGATTCAAGCATCTTAGGCTCAAGCTATCGCATGGAGGCCCATTGAGGGAATTGCATGTGACATCTAGACCAACAAATGCGTGATTCAAGTTCTAGAAGGGACCGAATAATCCTATGGCTGCAAATAATCTGGCTACTTTCCATTTCAGTTACTTTCTCAATTTGAGGCGATAAGTGGCGAGAAGAATCAGCTAATTGCCTGATTATTGTCTAGTTTCCTTTTCTTTTACAAAACATGCGTTTACTTTTATATTATTGTAAGGTTTTTAAGCCATTTAGAAAACTTACTTTATTTGCTTTAGATTGAGCATCTTTTTTGACTGGTAATTGATTTGCCCGAAATTCCATGGGCAATTAGGAGCTCAAAATTCGCAAAGAGGAACCACTATATATTGTAACGAATTTCATTCAATAATAACAAGTTTTACACACAATTTGAGGTTTAATTCTCTACGGTTCTTAAACAAACTATTCGAACTTATCGGAAGATTCCGTGGCATTCAAAGAC